>JAGDQP010075710.1:0-10134 GCA_022664845.1 Lepisma saccharinum
ATCACAGAGTCCTCTCATACCAATAAAATCAAACAAACTGGCACATAAACCCAAGCATGGCTTGTGCCCCCTTCCACCTCCTGTCTCGATTTCAAGTGCCAATCACAAGGTTACATTTAAACCAATTAGAACCTTTTCAAATCAGATCTTTAACAAAACTCTTCATGATATCGTAAGTTTTCGCACTGGATTTCTATAAGGAGTCATCCTATCAAGGATGTACATAGAAAGGTATTTTCCGGTAGCCATTTTTCTCCCAACATAATTTTGAATCTGAAAAATACACTACAACATGTATGATGATTTTCCTTGACATGTATGATGGGTTTCCTTGGCATATATGATGGGTTTCTTTGAGGTATTTTATAGGTTTCCTTAGATGTTTCATATGTTTCCTTGAGATATGCCATAGGTTTGTTTGAGATATTTGATGGGTTTCCTGGAGATATTTGATGGGTTTCTTGGAGACATGTGATGGGTTCCCTGGAGATATGTGATGGGTTTCCAGGAAATATTTGGTGGGTTTCCTGAAGATATTAGAGTGGTTTCCTGGAGATATTTGATGGGTTTCCTTGACATATATGACAGGTTTCCTTTATTTATACGACGGTTTCCTTGACATATATAATGGGTTTTGGTTTACATATATGATGGGTTTCATTGACATGTATGATGCGTTTCCTTGAGATAGTTGATGTGTTTCCTTGACATGTATGGTGGGTCTCCTTGACACATTCCATACTTATTATTGAGATATTTCATATTTATTCTTGAGATATTTCATAACCTTGAGATATTTCATAATCTTCCGATATTTCATAATGTTGAGATTTCTCATAATCTTTCGATATTTCATATTTATTCTTGAGATATTTTATATTTATTCATGAGATATTTTATATTTATTCTTGAAATATTTGATATTTATTCTTGAGATATTTCATATTCATTCTTGAGATACTTCATATTTTATTGAGATATTTCATATTTATTGATTGAGATATTTGATAGGTTTCCTTGAAATATTTCATAGGTTTCTTTGAGGTATTTCATAGGTTTCCTTGAGATATGTGATGGCTATCCTGGAGATGTGTGATGGGTTTCTGGAGATATGTGATTGGTTTGCTGGAGAGGTGATGGGTTTCCTGGAGTTATGTGGAGGGTTTCCTTGACATATATGATGAGTTTCTTGACATATATGAGGTGTTTTGCTTGACTTAAATGATGGGTTTGCTTAACATATACGATGGGTTTCCTTGACATGTATGATGAGTTTCCTTGACGTGTAGGATGGGTTTCCTTTACACGTATGATGGGTTTTCTTGAGATATTTGATAGGTTTCCTTGAGATATTTGATATGTATTATTGAGATATTTCATATGTATCCCTGATATATTTGATAGGTTTTCTTGAGATTTTTCATATTTTTCTTTGAGATATTTCATAGGTTTCTTTGAGGTATTTCCTAGGTTTCCTTGAGATATTTCATAGCGTTCCTTGACATATTTCATAGGTTTCTAGATGTTTTGGAATTTTCAGACTGTCGAATCCTTCTCCCAACTTCTAACGGATTTCAATACTCTCCCCACTATTAATCTGAATTTGAATGCCATCTGACACCTGGGTAATTAGACCTCGATGCATTAGTTACTTTTCGGGACCTGTGGAATCGTGGTACCCACCTTTTATAACCCCCTGGATGGAGCTCAGCTCGGCTCTGCACCGGCAACGGACATCTTTATTTACTGGTTGTATTGACTTACTATGAAAATAAACAGAACGATTAATGTTGTCAAGACTCATTTCGTCGCGGTGACCATTCAATACCTCTCGTAGCTTTACAGGAGTGGTCCAGGATACTAGACATAGCCTCGACGAGGAATCACCCTCAGGAATAAACTCTTGTGCATTCGGATTAAGTTTCTACCTCAACAGCTCCCCATGACGCTCTTTCTGCAGGATGACTGACGACCTCATACCTTCATCCCTACTGATTCCTTTTCTCACTACATGAGACCAATTTTTCTTTTCAACTTCTCTGGAAGTATGAGAATGAAACGGAATATTTCCTACACAACTATCATTATTATCAACAGTAATGTTAGAAACTAAATGTACATAATCATTTTATCACCAATAGAATTAGTATTACAATATACATTATAAACATCATTTGGTTTAGAAGTATCACCCTTATTTACACTACTCATGTATGACTCCATTTTGAATAATAATCCCTTCAATTCATGCTCCAATTTAGTAATGGATTCGGACTAAAAGAAGGAACACATTTCGAAATATGATCTTGATTATTAACATGCATTTGTTTATTAGTATTATCAGGCAATTTGAGTTTCAATTTTACTTTCGTTACCAGTTCTCCGTTCCTTTTCGTTTTGTTCTTCATCTTTGGTCTCTTCCTAGAATTCATACAGAGTTTGGGACATGTTAAGGTAACATACAATCAAGATCAATAATTTCATTGGTCATTTGATTCTGACCAATTACCTGTTCTACCTCTTTTTTCATTTGTTACTCCTTGTTTGTCTCCTTCATTAATCCCAACGTGTATCTGCTTAACACCATCATAGTCATGTTGAAAATCACGGACAGGTAGTCTTAAATTTACCTCTTTTCCAACTTCACTGTTACCATTTGGTTTTGATTTGGTTTTAGAATTCTTCTTGATTCCAGAATTATTTACTGACTTGGCATCTAAGCCGTGAAGATTTTTAGAAAAGAACATAGGATCAACACATTTAGTATTATCACTTTCGATTATCAGTGGCAAAGTTACATCATACTTAGCAACCTTCACTGTTTTTTCCTTTATACTAAATGTTATGTCGAGACACAAAAATAAATTGACACCGATGGTGATTTCATCAGAACTGTTTACTAATAAAATTTATTTAACAAGAATGGCTCGTTTCTCAATTGTTATTGGTACAAATATCATCTTATTCATGCATATTACCCATTATCAACATGTTTAGTTTCTATTAGTCAACATTATTTCTCCATGTTTTTTTTTCATACGTACATACGGGAAGGTTTTCATAACCTCACTGAATTTTCTCGCTACATATGGATGACGTGGGCGCGGAATCCAGTAAATCCATGCACTCTTTTTCTCCTACTTTCACAGGCAATAAAACAGCCAACTTACCATTATGTTCATTTACTATATCAGTACTACCTGACTTTATTTTCAAACCTTTTAGGGTATTTACTTCCTTCAAACTCACCCTTCTATCCCGACAGTACCTGACCAAGTGGGCGATCCAACAGGAGAAACATTCTATTTTCTTTCTTCCCTGTACAGGAATTTTCTTAGGTCTTCACTATGTCCCATCCGAAATTGATCCTCATATGATTGAGAACCATTATAATTTTAGAACACCATTTCTAATTTCTGAAGAGAAACTGGAAAACTTTGGTAAATATTATTTTTGTATGGGCCAGTCTAGTAACTTTGGACTTCGGCCCATCACGATTCGCCCTTAGTTGTTAAAATCCACACGTATGTCTCTACCGGGACTCGAACCCCTGACCTCCGAGCCGATGGCCTACCGCCGCAGACCGCTCGGTCACCCGGCCGGCAAGAAAACCTGGAAAACGGTGTAGAAACAAGTCCTTTCTGACATTAGGCACATATCCATTGACAATGAAACTAACCCTGATTCAGTTGTATTCGTCTCCAACAATTTAATTGCTCCATTGATTATCTTTAAAAGTTATGTAAAGTTTAATTTTGTTTCTGCGTACCATAAACGTCACTATAAACAAGTTTTTGTAAAGCGACGTCTGTAACCAATGATTTAGATTTAGATTTAGTTTATTTGAGTTGTATTGAAGGTCATATGATCCATAATACATCTTGTACATATGTAACATTTGGTCTTCGTACAGCAGAAAAAAAACTTACTAAGTCTATGTTATACAATATTTATCTAACATTTTATGGGAGACTGGAGGATGTGTTAGTTTCTCTGTCTTTTAGAGCATCTTCTCGTAAGGAGAAGAAATTATGTAGGAATTTTGCTAGTGACACCATCTCTTTTTGTCTTTTGTATTTAAAATTTCGGTTATTTCTCGGTCATGTCCTTGATATTAACCCCACGCGCGCTTTACACAATTGTTTGCATGCAATTAGAATATGTTCCTCCGTTTCTAATTTACCACATAAGGCACATTAACGATTCCCCTCATCGTCCTTCGGACTTTTCCATCTATATATACACATTCGAAACATTACAATGACCCTTCTTTGCCCCCTCCCCAACTCTAGATACGCTTCTGTGCCGATTTTTCTTTTAAGTTTTACAAATAACCTCATTACAAGAGAACATAATTCAATCCTGTTAGAACGCCCCTTAAGCTTTCAGGCATTAACTCAAAAAGTTTGGCTGACGTCTTAGTCCTAACAGAAAACAAAATCACATGAAAAGGGTAAACGTCATTTTCATAAATATCAGACAAGTCACTCATAAAGGACAAGTCATTCATAAATTAGTATAAGGTGAAAAGAATGTTTCCATCATTAATAAGGATTTGTTTTAATTTTTCAGTCAGGATCGCAACAGCAGAGTTCTGCTTTATCCACTAAAATGTTCGATCGGAAAAAATTACAACCTCTTTGATTACTAGAAGCAGTCCATTGTTCAACCTTACCTTGAGTTTCCAATGGTGGACCACCTTGCTATAATGTTTACTTTTAATGTTCCCAATATGGCATCTTTTCAGCGAGGTCTCAAGTTCAACTTCCAACTTTTTGTAATTTTGACTTAAATTACCTTTCTCGGGAATAGCTGTATTCGAGGAATCCAAATAATAGTCATTAAGAGTGAAATCTATCAAGTTTAATTTCCTTTCAGCAGAAATTTCCCCACTCCGACCGATGTCGGCTAAGTACCTTGTGTTCAGGTCAGGGAGTAACAATCCCCATTCCTCCAGAGTCGAGGTATCGAGAGACAAAGTCCCTTAACTTCGTAACAAGAGAGTCTTTTGTAAAGAACTAACATGAACATCTTCTAATCTACTCATATTTAAATATCTACCAAAATAATCCGTTTTCTTTCTGTATTAAGAAATAAAAGTTTTTCAAGAAAAGAAAATTATTTTGTAAAATATTTATTTACAATTTGTTTATTTAAATATGAAGTAACAGTGCATTAGGTTTGTCTTTCATTCCTTGGTTTGAGTAAAACTGTAAAGAATGCCTTTTGTGAAAATCTCCAGGCTATACACAACATGTAACTTACCAAGCTCATCAGAGAAGCAACCAGTTTATGTTCTCTCGTTCTGTTCTGTGTATTCGATCTTGAAACACAGAGCTACGCAGCTGCACATAAATCAAGCGAAGCCTACACATTCACATAAGTTGCGACACTTGTTTCGCTTGGCTATACCTCTTTGCCAATATTTTAACTTTGCTCGTAACACACCTAAGAGAGGGAAAGCATGGAAGAGGAGATGCGTTTAAAACCCCAGAAAAATATATTATATTATGTAATATTAGTTAACCTCGGTGAAACTTAATTATTAAAACTCAGAATCACGCATCCCTATCATACACACAGAATACCTATTTTATGGGATATTGGTAAACCATTTATAAGCATTCCTTAGAGTGATTACCTGTTTCAAACCCCACGTATATTTTTCATCATAACGATGCACATTTTTTAATTTCAAAAAATTGTAATGAATAAAATTTCCTACGAAAAATAACATCGCTAGCTGAGATGATTACTGGAAATACTTTGTCATTAATGTTTGACCTGAGAGAAACCTCCTTTCTCTGGAATCTTAACCACTTCGGTTTTCAACCTGTAACTAACTCTCCGCACCTCTACGGGACTCGACACTTTCGATTAAGATAATATAAACCATCATAGAATGAAAGAGGGATTCTAATCCTATTTTCTACTCTACTATAACTCAATGTCAACACAGAAATTTCAAGTTGAGATTCAATAGGATTTATTTTTAATTCTGTTTCCTTTTTTCCTCTAGTTGTGATCTCTAACATAAACATATAACACATGCTTCCATCAAAAATAGTTTGGTTTAACGTGGTAAGGAAAGAATAGTTTTCTGGCACCAATACCATACTTAAAAAACAGACATGCTTTCAAATAACAATAATAAAAACAAATTATCAGTTGGAACATTTCCTCGAGTTCCCCAAGTAACATGAACATAAGAACAATGGTTCTGGTAGCCAGATAACACTTACTTGGTGAAAACGACTTGAAAACCAGCATGTAATGAGTTGTTCAAATGGTGGGCCCAATAGCCACATTTCCCCTACACAAACACTTTGTAATATGTCATTATTCTGAATCAGAGTAACCCTGCTGATAACTAGTTTTATTTTAATTATGTTAATTAAAATGAAACTACAGAACGCCAATAAAAATGAGGAATGCTGGTTTCATCTTTCAACCTCAACAACTCACAATATATTCTCAAGTATGATCGGCACAACTTACCTACAATCATACTATCATATAAATACCTGTCTCCCATAGAGGCTGCTCCAAGTTTTATCCAATTTTTCATTTCTCCATTGAACCTTATACTCAGTCTTACTGGGAAATTTCCTTTACTATATAGGCTTCCATTTTTAACAACCACATGATTCACACGACACTTTCGGAAGCTTTTCCGATAATATGAACCTTTGCTTTTTGTTTTGTTAATTTCAACACAAATAATGAAACAGAAACATACATATAATATGGGAATAGAACCTATCAAACTATATACTTTTTGTTTTTGGTTTCACTTCCAAAGAAAACACATTTAACTTGCACTGTCACTTTTAAGTAAATTTCCTTCACACTACGTGTATTGATCGACTATATTTTAGTTATGTTATAAGCTACAAATCACACGATAGAAAAACATTTTCAATAAAAATTGGCTGATGTTATACCACATTTAACTTTACGTATCGTAGCATTACAAAATTTCGACAGTGGTATCTCACAGCACCCTCTCATAACCATATTTTAAACCCATCTGGTTTCTCAACATGGCCCTTGGCATCGTTTACGACCATCAATGAGGGAAGAATATAACATTCATTCATATTGAAGAACAGAGAAATATTGAAATTTAGGACGAGCTAATTACACACAGGGTTTTGACACATAACAGCCACTATATTTTGTCTACTAAAATATAAAATTGGATGTTGCACACTACAGTTTTGTTCCCTAAATCCAATTTTGTTTAACCGCGTGTTCAGTAGTGGGAAGCGTATGTAATATTGACTTTTGTTGCAGGGTTTTTTAATTAATTTCTCTCGAGAAATTTCTGAATACCGAGACCGGTTATTGCAAGATGCTCTCAAACGAAGCTTAAATACATATCAAGGACATCAATGAGACCTTTTCTTGGTAATATAATCTACGTTGCATGGAAATCCAATTGGCCCTATCCTCTAGAGATATTGGAAATCAGTCACACATGATTGACTCTCATCTGGACGACAGTGGCGCAACATCTACTATGAGAAGTTGCCTCTGTACCTCATAACTATGACAAAAGTGTGGACAAGGGCGTTCTCATGAGATTAGGTATTACTGAAGAATAAACGAATGATGCGCCCTTATTATTAAACAATCACTCTGAGTGCCATGAGTGTATAAAACCTCATAAGCAAACCTTGTCTTATGCCAGCATTCAAACCCTTCAAAGTCTTTCTTGTAAGTGACAACTGTACAAAGGCTTTTAATAGTATAGCGATAAATACTGATAGCTCTGTAGAAATCTATAAAAAATTGGAATCATTGGAACGTGTGTTGTATCTTGTTAATAACAGCCTTAAGTCTCAATTACTTGATTTCAATGTTGAGTTGCAGAATGTAGGTGATAATTTTATATTTTACCTCAGCTCTTAGACAATTGTATTGCTAATATAAAGACTAATTCTAGTTGTATTAAGGCTCTTAGTAATGCATCAACAAATACTGTAAATGATCCTCTTGTGAGTGACGCATCAACAAATACTGATAACGATCTATTAAGTTATACAACTAAATTTTCGCCTACTCAAAATATTGTGGAGTCGGTTTCATCAGAAAATACTGTCAATCGTCTTGCTAGACATAAGGTTAATCACTCCCGAAATGTCAGTTATACAAGGTCATTAACTAGAATTGGTCATACCACTATGGACTCCATTGTCCATACAAGAAACCTAGAACCACCTAACATAAAAATAAATCAATTGCTAGGGGACTTGAAATTATTGGAAGAAAACTTGCACAGAGATAAACTTGAGTTTTATAAAATGCTCAAATCAGAACAGTCGGAAATTGATGAATGTAATGATGCCATAATCGATCTCAATACTAAAATTGAAGAACTCAAATTATCAGTTTACCATAAGGATATGCTACTGATAGATATTAAGAGCCAAAGTAAAGAATCGGTAGCTCATAATACATGTGTATGTACAAAGACGGAAAACTTCTAAGCATGAACTACTGAAAGCAATTCTTCATCTAGGAGTAATGCAGAAAAATAAAAATCTCTCTGATAAAGGTAAATATGTTAGGAACATTGTAATATATGCTGATAGTCATGGTCGAGGTATTTCCAAACTGTTGTTAGAAAAATCAAGTAGTAAAATTGTAGGTTATATAAAACCAGGAGCCTGTTTCTCAGAAGTCACAAGAAATTTATTGATTAATATTGGATCTTTGGGTAGGCATGATTTAGTGGTAATAATGGGCTGCTCTGATGATGTGTACAATAACAACTCGGTATTTTTTTACGAGAACTAAAACAGCTCTTACCTCTCTTGTTACATGTTGAAGTACTGTTATACACCATTCCGGTAAGATATGACCTACCAGACTGGTCCTGTGTAAATGATGAGATTAGATATGTCAGTTATAAAATTATGAACCTTCAAAAGCATTTTAAGAATCTTTCTATAGTAGGCATTTGTAATATAGGCAGAAGATTCCACACTACTAATGGAATGCATCTTAATACTTTGGGTAAAAGGTTAATATGTAATGGTATTATACATAAGTCTGTACTCCTGAATAACACCGCTAACAATGTACTATCATGGCCAAAATAATGTTCACATGACTTTGTTATACACGATTTTTCTCTAAGCCTACAAGATAGGCCACCCAACTAACGTAGAGTGGGCGGTGTGTGATTCTGAGAGTGTGTGCGTGAACGAGCAAGGGTTGGAATTTTCTTTTCTTTAAGAGGAAACATTATCACATGTCCTGGGTTCTGGAAAGATGTTCATGATTTCTTTTAGTGTGTAGCAAATAATAAAAAAACGTAAGCAAGTCGTATTTCAAATACCAAAACAGGAAACCTAACACCATTTTTATTTTAGGTGGGCCACTAGTTGAAGTGCATTGAAAAGTTTAATTCAAATTGCCCAATAGGAAAGATCCTTACCGAACATGGAGAATAAAAAATGAACTTAAAACCTATGGTTTCTTTCTTATTTCTTTCTTAATGAATTCCATAGAACACTAACGTTATGCATGAAAGACAAGAGAAAAGGTCTGTTTCTATCAGTTCTGAAAAATAGGGCACGATATTTATACTTTATAATTTCTGATATTATTTTGTTATTTACGTTATTTTGTGTGTGCGTGCGTACGATATTGCTTGTGCGTGCATGTGATAAACATCGAAACGAGTATGCTTTCTTCTGAGCGTCGTACTTTACTTGGTAAAACGTTCGTTTCGTTCTCCGGAGGTCCTCGGTTCGGTACCAGCGGCTGACTGTCCTGACTTAGGTTTTCCCAGTGTTTTCCCACTGCGCATAAAAAAGATTGCGACAACGAATGCCGGCCGGCCAAGTGGCACCTTTTTATCAAATAATCGTGTCTGGTAAGCAGACCCCCTCTTTCTCCTTCCTTCGTTTCGCCCATACTGAAATCAGCAAACATCATGAGCACGTTTTGTTTTTCAAAATAGACATGTATTAGTATCGATCAAATGAAAGAATAGAGGCGAGACGAATCAATATACATAAGTTGATGGAGGGAGAAATTTTAACGCATACAATGAAACATTGAAACCGATCGTATATCTGTTAGACAGAGGCAGAGAAATGAGAGAGAGAGAGAAAAGGGGAA
>JAGDQP010075711.1:0-10133 GCA_022664845.1 Lepisma saccharinum
TTGCTTGTGATTTGGGTGAATAGCCAATTGAAACAAGTGTTACACTGAGAACACGCAATAAAACACGTATTTCAATTCGCTATTCAGCCAAATCGCAAGCATCGCAAGTTTTTATGAAAATCAGCCTCCAGTGTCAATTAACAAGTTTGAATCCATTTTCACTGAATATATATTCTCTTCTTAGTGTGCTCTTGATTAGATATTTTGATAACATCAATATTTGTTTTGTATATGTTTTATTAAAATAGATATATTAGAGTTATTTAGTTGACCCTAAGGACTGATTTTCATGATAGCTTGCGTTGTTTGCAATTTGGGTCAGTAGCCAATTGAAATACGTGTTACACGTAGAACACGTAATAGGGGGTCTTAAAACATGCGTTTCAATTGGCTACTCATCCTAATCGCAAGCAACTCAAACTTTCATGAAAATCAGCCCTAATAATATAATGGGTAATAGATGTATGTATTTGGCAACACTTAACTAGTAGCCTGGAACTCTAGATTAGTTTTGTGGATGAGGATTTGGGCTAGGCTGACCCTATTTCTTCGAGACAAAAACGGGACAAGAGTGTCTTGGAGAACATTTTGGTTCATAAATTTTCTTTTATCAGTGTTCATAAATAGTTGTGTTAGCGTAGGTTTCGTTGCGTTGCGAGTCTCATCCGGGCCTTTGCTTCCATTCGGCGCTCTTTCTCGGTAGCTGAGAAGGAAGACCATACAAAGAACAAGCAAATACCGTTAGTTGTAGCAGCTGCTGGGGTCATGATACTCTGGTATCCCTAATATTTCCAGCTCTCTGAGCCCTCTTGATAGATTCACGCTTCCCAAAATTAATAACATAGGTTTGCTGCAAAATGCACGATACTATAAGATTTCAAAAATACAGAAATGCAAAATATATATACACACAATTCTTATATCCTTAGTACATTAATGGATAGAAATAGAAAAACAGAGAAAGCAGTACTACTGGCCAGCTTGAATAGAAAAGGAGAAGAAAGAATTAAGTAGTCACAATAAAATGAACATACAAAATATCAAAACATCATCATATAAATTTAAATATTGATATGTAAATAGGAGTGAGAAATCAAATCCTCATATACAGATATTCAATTGGTCAATTCTTATTACCATAGCCACAAGTCTCTGCTCAAAGTCGTTTGGGCAAAAACTTTATCACAGGATGATAAGCAAGCAACAGGAGGTTTAGTTGCAGTAATTCCCTATTATCACAGTAAAGCATCACTATGAACGAGATGAGGCATTCTTATGTGTCTGGCTTCGTAGACGTTGGCGGAAGCCGCCTCTGCATCCATGAGTAACAGCTCCTTTCCTTGGAAGCTTGCGATTAGAGTGAGTTACCAATTGAAGCTCGTGTTTTATTACGTAGTACGTAGAACACACAATAAAAAGCGTGTTTAAATTGGCTACTCATCCAAATTGCAAGCTTTCATGAGAATCTGCCCTTCTTATGTATATTGCGATTTGGGTGAGTAGCCAATTGAAACGCGTGTTACACCACGTAATAAAACCACGTGTTTCAATTGATATTCACCCAAATCGTAAGCAACGCAAGCTTTTATGAAAATGTGCCCTAACCGAAAAATTTGCATTACTAGGTTGGGATACCATTCTTGTTCCATCGCTACACAGCTTGTTCTTGTCCAGTTTGATGAGTTTGGATTCTTTCTGGAGGTGCATGTTCGCTCCTTTGGCGTTCCCTAATAGCATCCGATATCCATGGGACGTTCTGAACAGGTCCCATTGATGTCATAATGTCGCAAGGGATATTGGGACATACCCAGGATATCCGTAGGAAATCCTACCAGGATAATCCCAGGTTTGTGACTAGAGAAATATTCTGGGGATATCATGGTAGGATGATCCCGAATATGGTCGTAATTGCGATATCCAGTTTTAATATGTAACGCTCGCAAACAGTCGATTGTTTCACGCAAGGACGCTTCGCGTTTGGCAAATGTTTACTGCCTGTTTGTAATAGACGGTTATTGCACCATTACTTCGAACTAAAATAATTGAGTTACTACGCATAGTTTAGAGGTAAGCATATGTAAGTTCAGATGCAGATGTTTTAAGATAGCTAGGATATTGTGCATGTATTAATTTCACGTAAGTGGGCGCGCCAAGCTATAACTGTCGTTACCTTATGTCTTTGTGATAAATTAACTTCCAGTTAAAGCGAGAAAAGTTTGTTGTTACAACCTACACGGAAAGGTCAAGACACCTGCAGCGCCCAGCACTTTTGACGTTGGGGGTGTGTACACTTTGCTGAATTGTGTATTTTAAAAAATCCAATCTGAATGTGATTTTAGTTTAAAGTGGTTGGCTCTGGCCGAATGGATGAGGATAAATAGATATTTCGGTAGGTCATGGAAACTTAAGGGAAGATGATCAGATAGGAAAATTTAATACTTAGTAGTCATTTGACATGCACCTGCATAGCAAGAGTGTAGATAACTGGTCCACCCTAAGCTAATGCACAAAGAACGTTTCGTTTATGACTGCCGATGAACAAGGTTGTAAAGGCCAGTGTGTAGGTAGCCGGTGAGAAATTTGCTAAGTTCAAAATATCCCACAATGTAATTATTACGAACCACCATGCAATTCGCATTCGTAAGGTCGTGGGTGCGCGCCCACCGGCCACCCATCCTACTGCATGATGAAGTTTTTTCCGGGGGTTTCCCGTCAGTCACACTAGCCAAACGCTTTGATAGTACCTACAAACGAGCTCAGGCTAAATACCTTGGAACACCTCCAGGGCTGAGCCTGAGATGCCTAAAAGCCATAACTAAATTTAAAAATCACTACACATATTTCAAATAGCTGGTTGGCATGTTTTGTTTGTACGTTGTGCAAGTAGTAAATTTATTTGCTACCCCACAATGAAAAACCACCTAGGCCTAATGTTTCTAACTTAACTTACAATCAGTAATAAATACCTACCCTTCCCTGTGTGAGTTTTCGGGGTGCAGATAGTGCAACTGGGCTTCAGAATTGTGAAACTTCATTTGTTCATGAATCATACTCTGCCAGTTAATGCACTACGCTCACAATGCATTTAAAGTTTTTCTACTTTTCACACTCTACTATTACATGCATTGCACAATCCCAATATTTTCGTTAGCTTTGTCGAACTATATATTTTGCCATAAATATGAACTTTTCTTTTTACCTTTCCATGCACCCACTACAGCCAGTTAGGTAATATGTGACAGGATACAGAGAAGTCAGATTAGATTTTTTCATCATTACCTAATCTTGCTGCTGCCACAGGCTGCTATACGTTGCTATTCCATTTACGCGAGAATCAAATTGCACGACCGTGATATTTACGTTCACTTTTGTCTCCGATTTCTGGAAAATTATTTTGTCCCGAACGTTATTTATGCACTCTTAAAAAAACTTTATTTTTATATGGGCCAGTCTAGTAACTTTGGACTTCGGCCCGTCAAGATTCGCCTTTAGCTGTTAAAATCTACACCCGTACCCCTGCCGGGACTCAAACCCGAGACCTTCGAGTCGATGGCTTACCGCCAAAGACCGCTCGGTCACCCGGCCGGCTATTTATGCACCCATTACAGTCGATAAGGTTAGTGTATGACGTAGAAAAGTCCGGTTAGATATTTTTCTCTTGTTAGGATGGGTTAAATTATGTTATGCCTAATTTCTAATTTCTTGTGTAAAATTACTAGTGAAATTGTTGTTATTGGGTTACCAGTTCCGGTTCACTGCTACAAATACAAGTGCTTCTACTCTGTGACATTACTTGTAACATTCAGTGCACCGAATTCACCGTCACGACGACGTCACCGTCACCATCACGACAGTCATCATTATCAGTCATGACGAATTTTGAACCCGCAACTAGTTTCTGCATTTTACCGCAGCAGCTTACCATCAGAACCTTTTGGTATATTACGCAATTCTTCGATTGTTATCAAGTTTTGCCTTTTTTATGAGTAAAGTGTTCTCAGTGTATCACACCATGGATGTAATGGCATCGAAGATGGTACTTTGAGGTCAATTTTCCTACAAATGTTATTTCTGTGTTCTGAAGACGGTCAATAAAATGCTACTTCGATACTCATTGCAGGATTATTTTCTGCAATTTGTGGATGGGTAGAGGATGATGTTATTGTAGATGGGACTGAGATGAGTTTGGCGCAGTCTTTATCCTTTCTTTTATTACTTAACGAAGATAGAAACGTCCTTTATGGTGCTGGGATACCCTGGGTCTGAGTAACGGGGATTGACCTTCTCCGTATTAGTCATTTTCAGGAGCCATAGTTGGATGCTGTGATTCAACAACATCCAACTATGACTCTTGAAAATGACTAACACGGAGACGGTGAAAGCTCGTCACTCAGATCCAGGACATCCTAACACCATAAAGGACCTTTACATCTTCCTTAAGTAATATAAGGAAGGACAAAGGGTGACCCCACTTTCCCCTGGGGATGTCCAGCTGGGCGATTTGTGATATACGTGCGACATCCTATAATATCCACAGGACGTCCTATCCCGATGGCCACATGACGTATGACGGACATTCCATCGAGGTCCCGCGGGACGTCCAATGGGATATCCATGAAGCGGACATTCGGCCATCTGATCAACACGTATAGGACGTCCTCTGGATATCGTGGGATGTCGCATGGAAGTCGCAAACATCCCGGCGGGACATTCCCTGGATATCCATATGATATTGAATGGTATTAGGGGATAGAGTTAACTTTTAAAGAAGTAAAACTTGAATCTTTAAATTAAGTTAAAATTTACACCACCAGCGTTGAATAACAAAGCGACTGATGAACACAAAGGCAAAACAAAAAATAACGCTACAGCAAGCATCAGAATTTGTTTGTAAATTCTCAGCGCTAAAAGTTATAAGTGATATTAAGAAAAATGAATGATAAATATTATGTATATGTTATATCGCATATGTCAATTAATATATTTTACTATTTAAAAATAAAACAGGCAATGTGGCAATATCAACGAATATTTTAGTTTTTATCAAAACGGAAGAAAATTGACATTTTTATCAAAACAATAAGACGGCCGGGAAATGCGAAAGAAACGTACAGTCCCGTTCAAAACGGTACGTATGGTCACCCTAGTAAAACACTATTCGGAACAAATCAGAGGGTGAACTGCTGGGTGAAATTTCCATTTCCTGTCCAAGAGATATGAGTGTATATGAAGTGTATGAATGCTCGTGTAGTGTATATTAATGGTAGTGTTAAAAAATGTTGGGAGTTACCACGCCTGTTAACGTTTGGTCAAACGTTCAGAGTTGTTCTTTGAGACCTCTAGATGAATTTTAGAAGGGCGGCCAAAGTGAGCCACCGAAAACTTCCATGCCGCACACCTGAAAACAAGATGGCGTACAAAATACCGGAATTCACCATAATTTGGCTTACATGCCACCTAGGAATGAAATTTCAACGGTGATAGGCATGATCATGCGTAAAACACACTTGAAATAGAATCAACAAGAAATGCATAGCCTACATGCCAGTAATTAAGATGATATTTGTAACTGTAAGTAAAAAAATATATGTTCTGTACCCACCACACATTATTTTAAATATATAATGAAACTCACATTTTGTCATTGCAATTTGTCAAGTATTTCTACCGTACTGGTAACTCTGAGGAAAGACTTGCAATATTCATGGCTTATAGTATTAATAACTAGAGGCCTATTTCTCTAACACCAGCTCGTAGCAGAGTGCTTGAGAAGGTTCAGAGTCAATTAGAAGAACACATAAAATGTAATAATCTTGTAACCGAGAAACAGTATGGTTTTTACAGAGACCGCTCCACTGAACTATTGCTACTAGAATTAATCACGAAGTGGAGAAACATACTTGACCTTAAAGGTAAAAACTACATTGCTTAATTTCTTTAGATATCAACAAAGTATTTGATACTGTGCAACCTCATTTGTTGTTGAACAAATTATATGGCCACTTCAATCTATCCAATAAAACCTGTAAGTGGTTCCGAAGCTACCTACATAATAGAGTAATAAGTACCAAAGTTGGTAATAGTAGATCCAAATGTGTCGATATTCAAATTGGGAAAAAAAAGGAATTAAAAAGGAAGGAACAAGGTCTACCACTATAACCCTTTGGCAGATGTGGAATTATTGCCATATTTTTATTCATTTTATATCTGATTATTTCCTTTTTCCGTACATTCAAGTTAAAAATAACACAAATTACCTCGGTAATAATGAAACAAGAAAAATAATAAGATTTTACTTATGTTGCTGCACCTGTCGGAGCTCATTTTCACTTCTCTTTATTCCCATGCGCTTCTCTACACAGTTGCCAGATCATGTATCAGATTAAATCGCCTTAAATCTCTGTATTATGTTACAAACGCATTTACGGGTCCGGGCTAATTTGGCTGCCGAATAATAAACTTCTATTTCAGTGTAGAATTTATTGCACGCTATGCACTAATCTGTAAATCTATGTGATTATTACAGATTTAACTCACGATTTAAGCATGTTTCATCGCATTTATTATTTCATTGATTTATCATTTCATCTCTTCATATATCTTGGGAGTACGGATGAGGGTGAATCCAACGACACCTCATTTGCTAAGATAGCGCAAGTAGTTTAAGCTCTGCGAAGTAAGAAACGTACATAAATACATACATAGCAGGTGAAAATCTGCCATGTTGTTGATTTCCACCATGTTGGATTTATTCTTTCATAGCCTCATATAGTCTACGACACAGAATGGATCAACGCGAATCCAACGACGCCTCATTTGTTAACATCGCTAAAGTAGTTTAGCATGTACGAGATAACAAACCTATAGACTTACATAGCCTGTGGAAGTCCGCCATTTTGTTTATCTCCGCCATATTGGATTTATGAATGAAGTTACAGTGGTAGACTTTGTTTCATCGTTTTCAACACATATTTCCCCCCAGAAATTCTGTTGCATTTCGTTCTAGATTCACCTAAAAATTGAGCTAACTTGACTGGACTATGAGCATCACATCGAAAATTCTTTCAAATGAAGTTCATTATCCATCTTTTTTGTAATATTCATTTTTTCTTCATTTGACCACAAAATAACATCAAACGAAAACGGCTTTTTTTTCAGAAGCCAAAATCCTTAGATCGGTTAAAAAATTCCTAAAAGTATGGGACTTGGTATATAGAAAGTACTTCGCCACCCAAGTAACATATGAAATGTCCCCATAAATCGAAGTTGTGCAAGGGCTGACATTTTGCAAAATTGCGGCCAAAATTAAGTTTTTTTTTTTACTTTTCGCGGAAACTATTACGCACTTAAAAAAGTTTTTAAAATTAGTTTATTCATACAAAATTGTTGTTAAGACCATTTTTTGATTGACCAAAAGCCACAAAATGGACCAAAAGCCAAACTGATTGTCATAATATTCTGTTTTCATTCAGCATTCTTAAAATAATAAAGGTAGAATTTAATGTCAACAATATAAATTGCTCTCAAAAGTTTTTCCTAAACTGACTACGCAACTTTTCTGTGAGGAAATAACGTAAATGATACCATCACTACACAAAATATAGGCACTAACAATTAAATAACATACAATTTCAAGTAGTCCGCACTTAAAGTTTATTTAAAAAAAAACAACACCAAACGGTTATGTACAAAAGTACTGTTTTCAAAGAAAAAAATATTGCATTTAGAAACTTACATAAATCGTTACTGTGAAGAAATAGGATTGATCAAATGACTAAAAGTAATTACAACAAATTCATATTTTTATCCTGAACAAACTTCAATTAAAACTTTTTTTTCGATGTGATGCTTAGTTTCCACAAAAAGTGAAAAAAGTATTATTGGTCGCCATTTTCCAAACTGGTGGCTGTAGCACAACTTTGTTTTATGGGGACTTTTCAAATGTTACTTGGGTGGTGAAGTACCTTCTATACACCGAGTCTCATGCTTTTAAGATTTTTTTTAACCGATCTAAGGATTTTGGCTTCAGAAAAAAAAGTCGTTTTCGTTTGATGTAATTTTGTGGCTTTAGCATTGGTGAAAGAAAAAAGTGGTAGTTACAAAAAAGATTGATCATTTCACGCTGGACAAACTTCATTTGAAACTTTTCTCGATGTGATGCTTAGTTTTGGCGAGAATTAAAACAAAACGTTTAGCCGCCATTTTCCAAGATGGCGGCCGTAGAACTTTTTTTAGTATTTTTAGTACGTTTTTCGGGTAGCTAAAAAAACTACATATATACGAAGTTCCATGCTTCTACGTATGCGTTTTTAAAGGTATTTTTCATTAAATGACTGCACTAATAAATTTGCGGCAATTTTCGTACCAAGCTCCTCCTGCGAGGAAAGTTTCTATTATCTATGCCATCTCAAAATTAACCACAGGAACAACAGCCATAGTGATGAGGGACATAGTGAACTAGCCTTGCTGACTGAAAAAAGAATTAGTGAATGAAGTCATTTTGATGCTGTATCGTCGGTTAAGTTCGATTATGAGCACCAAAGTAGATCTATCCTCTATTAATACTGTAATTTTTATAATCGTATCAAACTTTTGTTTATACATTTTTTCTAATAACACTAGTCAACAAATTTAAACTTTTTTCTGCCAGATGGACGAAAATATGTATTTTTTTTTTTTTTTTACTAAATCGACCTTGCTGAACACGAAAATGGCAATGGAAACGTTGTAGGACGTAAGGCTTTTGTGTGACAGAGGTGAGGTGGGTTCTGGCAAAACGACAATATCACCTAGTTTTCTTAATACATAATGCAAGGTGTGTTAAAATAACTGGGGAATCTGGTCAAAGAATGTTTTCAGTTCACACAGAAAGCACCAGAGAATACGATTAACAAATGGTACTATTGAAAAACTGATGATTAGCTCCTATAGTATACAACAGAAGTTTCAGTTCCTAAAAAGCAGAACTCCCAATGAATCAAATGCACAACTGTCTTACAAAGTATGAAAATAATATATTTCTACTTACAATTACTTCTTCCATTTGTAGCGCATGCCACTTTCTCTAACTAAAAACCAGCAGTAGCCGCCCACCATATGAGGATCCCATTTACCTTGATACCTTTGCTCCATGTTCTTTAATATCCTGATGGAATGGTTCCCCTTGTTCGTCACTCACAGCTCCGAAATTCTCGGGGAAAAATTCCAAATGGGAATGCAGAAATTGAGTTTTCAGAGACATTCTACATCCTAACATTTGACAGCTATCCAGGAGCTCTTGAACCAATTGTCAGTAATTTTCTGCTTTCGGATTTCCCAAAAATCCATACACCATTTTACTGAAAGGTTTCCAGGCTGCTAGTTCATCATTATTTAACTTTGTCTGGAACATTTTATCTTTTAAAAGTTCCCGAATTTGGCCCCGACGAATATCTCCTCAGACTAGTAATAATCACGAGGCTATTTGGGTTGCTCAGGGGGCTATTTGGGTCTTTCGCTGTATCAAAATTGTCTACATTAATCACCTTAGCGTTCATGTCTATTTCTAAATTATACCCTTTTCTATATAATTTGTGAAAAACACAACATTAATAAACATTTCCCCTCAACTCTTCATTGACGTAACCAATATCTGATAAGGAAACATGACAAGTCGGTGGTAGACTGTTAACGAATTCTTCTCTCATACGCTGACCTTTAAAAATAACAAATGGTGGGATGTATTGTCCAACTGCGTGCAAGAGACTGTCACAATGACATTTTCACCTCTTTCGACGCTAGTGAGAGCAACCACTTCTTTTTCCCCTTCTTGGCAATGACTTTGTTTGGGTTGTTGTTAAGAGAAAACCCTGTTTCATCCACGTTGTATATACGCTGTGGTTTTGTGTTGACACTAATCGTCTGAGTAACATATTTCAACAGTTAAAAATCATTCACAACTTCCTTAATTTCCTCAGCACGAGCTCTTGAAAGTCCCTCAGACTTTCGTAACGAGAAGTTCGGATGTCTTTTCATGAAACTTGAAAAACAATCTTCACCAGCTAATCCTTTGTGTTTCCAAGGTTGCGGGATTTGATTTATTGTTACATATCGATGCAGAGTTTTACAAATCGTTTCAGGGGCGCAGCCTAGCC
>JAGDQP010075712.1:0-10133 GCA_022664845.1 Lepisma saccharinum
TTGCTTGTGATTTGGGTGAATAGCCAATTGAAACAAGTGTTACACTGTGAACACGCAATAAAACACGTATTTCAATTCGCTATTCAGCCAAATCGCAAGCATCGCAAGTTTTTATGAAAATCAGCCTCCAGTGTCAATTAACAAGTTTGAATCCATTTTCACTGAATATATATTCTCTTCTTAGTGTGCTCTTGATTAGATATTTTGATAACATCAATATTTGTTTTGTATATGTTTTATTAAAATAGATATATTAGAGTTATTTAGTTGACCCTAAGGACTGATTTTCATGATAGCTTGCGTTGTTTGCAATTTGGGTCAGTAGCCAATTGAAATACGTGTTACACGTAGAACACGTAATAGGGGGTCTTAAAACATGCGTTTCAATTGGCTACTCATCCTAATCGCAAGCAACTCAAACTTTCATGAAAATCAGCCCTAATAATATAATGGGTAATAGATGTATGTATTTGGCAACACTTAACTAGTAGCCTGGAACTCTAGATTAGTTTTGTGGATGAGGATTTGGGCTAGGCTGACCCTGTTTCTTCGAGACAAAAACGGGACAAGAGTGTCTTGGAGAACATTTTGGTTCATAAATTTTCTTTTATCAGTGTTCATAAATAGTTGTGTTAGCGTAGGTTTCGTTGCGTTGCGAGTCTCATCCGGGCCTTTGCTTCCATTCGGCGCTCTTTCTCGGTAGCTGAGAAGGAAGACCATACAAAGAACAAGCAAATACCGTTAGTTGTAGCAGCTGCTGGGGTCATGATACTCTGGTATCCCTAATATTTCCAGCTCTCTGAGCCCTCTTGATAGATTCACGCTTCCCAAAATTAATAACATAGGTTTGCTGCAAAATGCACGATACTATAAGATTTCAAAAATACAGAAATGCAAAATATATATACACACAATTCTTATATCCTTAGTACATTAATGGATAGAAATAGAAAAACAGAGAAAGCAGTACTACTGGCCAGCTTGAATAGAAAAGGAGAAGAAAGAATTAAGTAGTCACAATAAAATGAACATACAAAATATCAAAACATCATAATATAAATTTAAATATTGATATGTAAATAGGAGTGAGATATCAAATCCTCATATACAGATATTCAATTGGTCAATCCTTATTACCATAGCCACAAGTCTCTGCTCAAAGTCGTTTGGGCAAAAACTTTATCACAGGATGATAAGCAAGCAACAGGAGGTTTAGTTGCAGTAATTCCCTATTATCACAGTAAAGCATCACTATGAACGAGATGAGGCATTCTTATGTGTCTGGCTTCGTAGACGTTGGCGGAAGCCGCCTCTGCATCCATGAGTAACAGCTCCTTTCCTTGGAAGCTTGCGATTAGAGTGAGTTACCAATTGAAGCTCGTGTTTTATTACGTAGTACGTAGAACACACAATAAAAAGCGTGTTTAAATTGGCTACTCATCCAAATTGCAAGCTTTCATGAGAATCTGCCCTTCTTATGTATCTTGCGATTTGGGTGAGTAGCCAATTGAAACGCGTGTTACACCACGTAATAAAACCACGTGTTTCAATTGGCTATTCACCCAAATCGTAAGCAACGCAAGCTTTCATGAAAATGTGCCCTAACCGAAAAATTTGCATTACTACGTTGGGATACCATTCTTGTTCCATCGCTACACAGCTTGTTCTTGTCCAGTTTGATGAGTTTGGATTCTTTCTGGAGGTGCATGTTCGCTCCTTTGGCGTTCCCTAATAGCATCCGATATCCATGGGACGTTCTGAACAGGTCCCATTGATGTCATAATGTCGCAAGGGATATTGGGACATACCCAGGATATCCGTAGGAAATCCTACCAGGATAATCCCAGCTTTGTGACTAGAGAAATATTCTGGGGATATCATGGTAGGATGATCCCGAATATGGTCGTAATTGCGATATCCAGTTTTAATATGTAACGCTCGCAAACAGTCGATTGTTTCACGCAAGGACGCTTCGCGTTTGGCAAATGTTTACTGCCTGTTTGTAATAGACGGTTATTGCACCATTACTTCGAACTAAAATAATTGAGTTACTACGCATAGTTTAGAGGTAAGCATATGTCAGTTCAGATGCAGATGTTTTAAGATAGCTAGGATATTGTGCATGTATTAATTTCACGTAAGTGGGCGCGCCAAGCTATAACTGTCGTTACCTTATGTCTTTGTGATAAATTAACTTCCAGTTAAAGCGAGAAAAGTTTGTTGTTACAACCTACACGGAAAGGTCAAGACACCTGCAGCGCCCAGCACTTTTGACGTTGGGGGTGTGTACACTTTGCTGAATTGTGTATTTTAAAAAATCCAATCTGAATGTGATTTTAGTTTAAAGTGGTTGGCTCTGGCCGAATGGATGAGGATAAATAGATATTTCGGTAGGTCATGGAAACTTAAGGGAAGATGATCAGAAAGGAAAATTTAATACTTAGTAGTCATTTAACATGCACCTGCATAGCAAGAGTGTAGATAACTGGTCCACCCTAAGCTAATGCACAAAGAACGTTTCGTTTATGACTGCCGATGAACAAGAAGGTTGTAAAGGCCAGTGTGCAGGTAGCCGGTGAGAAATTTGCTAAGTTCAAAATATCCCACAATGTAATTATTACGAACCACCATGCAATTCGCATTCGTAAGGTCGTGGGTGCGCGCCCACCGGCCACCCATCCTACTGCATGATGAAGTTTTTTCCGGGGGTTTCCCGTCAGTCACACTAGCCAAACGCTTTGATAGTACCTACAAACGAGCTCAGGCTAAATACCTTGGAACACCTCCAGGGCTGAGCCTGAGATGCCTAAAAGCCATAACTAAATTTAAAAATCACTACACATATTTCAAATAGCTGGTTGGCATGTTTTGTTTGTACGTTGTGCAAGTAGTAAATTTATTTGCTACCCCACAATGAAAAACCACCTAGGCCTAATGTTTCTAACTTAACTTACAATCAGTAATAAATACCTACCCTTCCCTGTGTGAGTTTTCGGGGTGTAGATAGTGCAACTGGGCTTCAGAATTGTGAAACTTCATTTGTTCATGAATCATACTCTGCCAGTTAATGCACTACGCTCACAATGCATTTAAAGTTTTTCTACTTTTCACACTCTACTATTACATGCATTGCACAATCCCAATATTTTCGTTAGCTTTGTCGAACTATATATTTTGCCATAAATATGAACTTTTCTTTTTACCTTTCCATGCACCCACTACAGCCAGTTAGGTAATATGTGACAGGATACAGAGAAGTCAGATTAGATTTTTTCATCATTACCTAATCTTGCTGCTGCCACAGGCTGCTATACGTTGCTATTCCATTTACGCGAGAATCAAATTGCACGACCGTGATATTTACGTTCACTTTTGTCTCCGATTTCTGGAAAATTATTTTGTCCCGAACGTTATTTATGCACTCTTAAAAAAACTTTATTTTTATATGGGCCAGTCTAGTAACTTTGGACTTCGGCCCGTCAAGATTCGCCTTTAGCTGTTAAAATCTACACCCGTACCCCTGCCGGGACTCAAACCCGAGACCTTCGAGTCGATGGCTTACCGCCAAAGACCGCTCGGCCACCCGGCCGGCTATTTATGCACCCATTACAGTCGATAAGGTTAGTGTATGACGTAGAAAAGTCCGGTTAGATATTTTTCTCTTGTTAGGATGGGTTAAATTATGTTATGCCTAATTTCTAATTTCTTGTGTAAAATTACTAGTGAAATTGTTGTTATTGGGTTACCAGTTCCGGTTCACTGCTACAAATACAAGTGCTTCTACTCTGTGACATTACTTGTAACATTCAGTGCACCGAATTCACCGTCACGACGACGTCACCGTCACCATCACGACAGTCATCATTATCAGTTATGACGAATTTTGAACCCGCAACTAGTTTCTGCATTTTACCGCAGCAGCTTACCATCAGAATCTTTTGGTATATTACGCAATTCTTCGATTGTTATCAAGTTTTGCCTTTTTTATGAGTAAAGTGTTCTCAGTGTATCACACCATGGATGTAATGGCATCGAAGATGGTACTTTGAGGTCAATTTTCCTACAAATGTTATTTCTGTGTTCTGAAGACGGTCAATAAAATGCTACTTCGATACTCATTGCAGGATTATTTTCTGCAATTTGTGGATGGGTAGAGGATGATGTTATTGTAGATGGGACTGAGATGAGTTTGGCGCAGTCTTTATCCTTTCTTTTATTACTTAACGAAGATAGAAACGTCCTTTATGGTGCTGGGATACCCTGGGTCTGAGTAACGGGGATTGACCTTCTCCGTATTAGTCATTTTCAGGAGCCATAGTTGGATGCTGTGATTCAACAACATCCAACTATGACTCTTGAAAATGACTAACACGGAGACGTTGAAAGCTCATCACTCAGATCCAGGACATCCTAACACCATAAAGGACCTTTACATCTTCCTTAAGTAATATAAGGAAGGACAAAGGCTGACCCCACTTTCCCCTGGGGATGTCCAGCTGGGCGATTTGTGATATACGTGCGACATCCTATAATATCCACAGGACGTCCTATCCCGATGGCCACATGACGTATGACGGACATTCCATCGAGGTCCCGCGGGACGTCCAATGGGATATCCATGAAGCGGACATTCGGCCATCTGATCAACACGTATAGGACGTCTTCTGGATATCGTGGGATGTCGCATGGAAGTCGCAAACATCCCGGCGGGACATTCCCTGGATATCCATATGATATTGAATGGTATTAGGGGATAGAGTTAACTTTTAAAGAAGTAAAACTTGAATCTTTAAATTAAGTTAAAATTTACACCACCAGCGTTGAATAACAAAGCGACTGATGAACACAAAGGCAAAACAAAAAATAACGCTACAGCAAGCATCAGAATTTGTTTGTAAATTCTCAGCGCTAAAAGTTATAAGTGATATTAAGAAAAATGAATGATAAATATTATGTATATGTTATATCGCATATGTCAATTAATATATTTTACTATTTAAAAATAAAACAGGCAATGTGGCAATATCAACGAATATTTTAGTTTTTATCAAAACGGAAGAAAATTGACATTTTTATCAAAACAATAAGACGGCCGGGAAATGCGAAAGAAACGTACAGTCCCGTTCAAAACGGTACGTATGGTCACCCTAGTAAAACACTATTCGGAACAAATCAGAGGGTGAACTGCTGGGTGAAATTTCCATTTCCTGTCCAAGAGATATGAGTGTATATGAAGTGTATGAATGCTCGTGTAGTGTATATTAATGGTAGTGTTAAAAAATGTTGGGAGTTACCACGCCTGTTAACGTTTGGTCAAACGTTCAGAGTTGTTCTTTGAGACCTCTAGATGAATTTTAGAAGGGCGGCCAAAGTGAGCCACCGAAAACTTCCATGCCGCACACCTGAAAACAAGATGGCGTACAAAATACCGGAATTCACCATAATTTGGCTTACATGCCACCTAGGAATGAAATTTCAACGGTGATAGGCATGATCATGCGTAAAACACACTTGAAATAGAATCAACAAGAAATGCATAGCCTACATGCCAGTAATTAAGATGATATTTGTAACTGTAAGTAAAAAAATATATGTTCTGTACCCACCACACATTATTTTAAATATATAATGAAACTCACATTTTGTCATTGCACTTTGTCAAGTATTTCTACCGTACTGGTAACTCTGAGGAAAGACTTGCAATATTCATGGCTTATAGTATTAATAACTAGAGGCCTATTTCTCTAACACCAGCTCGTAGCAGAGTGCTTGAGAAGGTTCAGAGTCAATTAGAAGAACACATAAAATGTAATAATCTTGTAACCGAGAAACAGTATGGTTTTTACAGAGACCGCTCCACTGAACTATTGCTACTAGAATTAATCACGAAGTGGAGAAACATACTTGACCTTAAAGGTAAAAACTACATTGCTTAATTTCTTTAGATATCAACAAAGTATTTGATACTGTGCAACCTCATTTGTTGTTGAACAAATTATATGGCCACTTCAATCTATCCAATAAAACCTGTAAGTGGTTCCGAAGCTACCTACATAATAGAGTAATAAGTACCAAAGTTGGTAATAGTAGATCCAAATGTGTCGATATTCAAATTGGGAAAAAAAAGGAATTAAAAAGGAAGGAACAAGGTCTACCACTATAACCCTTTGGCAGATGTGGAATTATTGCCTTATTTTTATTCATTTTATATCTGATTATTTCCTTTTTCCGTACATTCAAGTTAAAAATAACACAAATTACCTCGGTAATAATGAAACAAGAAAAATAATAAGATTTTACTTATGTTGCTGCACCTGTCGGAGCTCATTTTCACTTCTCTTTATTCCCATGCGCTTCTCTACACAGTTGCCAGATCATGTATCAGATTAAATCGCCTTAAATCTCTGTATTATGTTACAAACGCATTTACGGGTCCGGGCTAATTTGGCTGCCGAATAATAAACTTCTATTTCAGTGTAGAATTTATTGCACGCTATGCACTAATCTGTAAATCTATGTGATTATTACAGATTTAACTCACGATTTAAGCATGTTTCATCGCATTTATTATTTCATTGATTTATCATTTCATCTCTTCATATATCTTGGGAGTACGGATGAGGGTGAATCCAACGACACCTCATTTGCTAAGATAGCGCAAGTAGTTTAAGCTCTGCGAAGTAAGAAACGTACATAAATACATACATAGCAGGTGAAAATCTGCCATGTTGTTGATTTCCACCATGTTGGATTTATTCTTTCATAGCCTCATATAGTCTACGACACAGAATGGATCAACGCGAATCCAACGACGCCTCATTTGTTAACATCGCTAAAGTAGTTTAGCATGTACGAGATAACAAACCTATAGACTTACATAGCCTGTGGAAGTCCGCCATTTTGTTTATCTCCGCCATATTGGATTTATGAATGAAGTTACAGTGGTAGACTTTGTTTCATCGTTTTCAACACATATTTCCCCCCAGAAATTCTGTTGCATTTCGTTCTAGATTCACCTAAAAATTGAGCTAACTTGACTGGACTATGAGCATCACATCGAAAATTCTTTCAAATGAAGTTCATTATCCATCTTTTTTGTAATATTCATTTTTTCTTCATTTGACCACAAAATAACATCAAACGAAAACGGCTTTTTTTTCAGAAGCCAAAATCCTTAGATCGGTTAAAAAATTCCTAAAAGTATGGGACTTGGTATATAGAAAGTACTTCGCCACCCAAGTAACATATGAAATGTCCCCATAAATCGAAGTTGTGCAAGGGCTGACATTTTGCAAAATTGCGGCCAAAATTAAGTTTTTTTTTTTACTTTTCGCGGAAACTATTACGCACTTAAAAAAGTTTTTAAAATTAGTTTATTCATACAAAATTGTTGTTAAGACCATTTTTTGATTGACCAAAAGCCACAAAATGGACCAAAAGCCAAACTGATTGTCATAATATTCTGTTTTCATTCAGCATTCTTAAAATAATAAAGGTAGAATTTAATGTCAACAATATAAATTGCTCTCAAAAGTTTTTCCTAAACTGACTACGCAACTTTTCTGTGAGGAAATAACGTAAATGATACCATCACTACACAAAATATAGGCACTAACAATTAAATAACATACAATTTCAAGTAGTCCGCACTTAAAGTTTATTTAAAAAAAAACAACACCAAACGGTTATGTACAAAAGTACTGTTTTCAAAGAAAAAAATATTGCATTTAGAAACTTACATAAATCGTTACTGTGAAGAAATAGGATTGATCAAATGACTAAAAGTAATTACAACAAATTCATATTTTTATCCTGAACAAACTTCAATTAAAACTTTTTTTTCGATGTGATGCTTAGTTTCCACAAAAAGTGAAAAAAGTATTATTGGTCGCCATTTTCCAAACTGGTGGCTGTAGCACAACTTTGTTTTATGGGGACTTTTCAAATGTTACTTGGGTGGTGAAGTACCTTCTATACACCGAGTCTCATGCTTTTAAGATTTTTTTTAACCGATCTAAGGATTTTGGCTTCAGAAAAAAAAGGCGTTTTCGTTTGATGTAATTTTGTGGCTTTAGCATTGGTGAAAGAAAAAAGTGGTAGTTACAAAAAAGATTGATCATTTCACGCTGGACAAACTTCATTTGAAACTTTTCTCGATGTGATGCTTAGTTTTCGCGAGAATTAAAACAAAACGTTTAGCCGCCATTTTCCAAGATGGCGGCCGTAGAACTTTTTTTAGTATTTTTAGTACGTTTTTCGGGTAGCTAAAAAAACTACATATATACGAAGTTCCATGCTTCTACGTATGCGTTTTTAAAGGTATTTTTCATTAAATGACTGCACTAATAAATTTGCGGCAATTTTCGTACCAAGCTCCTCCTGCGAGGAAAGTTTCTATTATCTATGCCATCTCAAAATTAACCACAGGAACAACAGCCATAGTGATGAGGGACATAGTGAACTAGCCTTGCTGACTGAAAAAAGAATTAGTGAATGAAGTCATTTTGATGCTGTATCGTCGGTTAAGTTCGATTATGAGCACCAAAGTAGATCTATCCTCTATTAATACTGTAATTTTTATAATCGTATCAAACTTTTGTTTATACATTTTTTCTAATAACACTAGTCAACAAATTTAAACTTTTTTCTGCCAGATGGACGAAAATATGTCCTTTTTTTTTTTACTAAATCGACCTTGCTGAACACGAAAATGGCAATGGAAACGTTGTAGGACGTAAGGCTTTTGTGTGACAGAGGTGAGGTGGGTTCTGGCAAAACGACAATATCACCTAGTTTTCTTAATACATAATGCAAGGTGTGTTAAAATAACTGGGGAATCTGGTCAAAGAATGTTTTCAGTTCACACAGAAAGCACCAGAGAATACGATTAACAAATGGTACTATTGAAAAACTGATGATTAGCTCCTATAGTATACAACAGAAGTTTCAGTTCCTAAAAAGCAGAACTCCCAATGAATCAAATGCACAACTGTCTTACAAAGTATGAAAATAATATATTTCTACTTACAATTACTTCTTCCATTTGTAGCGCATGCCACTTTCTCTAACTAAAAACCAGCAGTAGCCGCCCACCATATGAGGATCCCATTTACCTTGATACCTTTGCTCCATGTTCTTTAATATCCTGATGGAATGGTTCCCCTTGTTCGTCACTCACAGCTCCGAAATTCTCGGGGAAAAATTCCAAATGGGAATGCAGAAATTGAGTTTTCAGAGACATTCTACATCCTAACATTTGACAGCTATCCAGGAGCTCTTGAACCAATTGTCAGTAATTTTCTGCTTTCGGATTTCCCAAAAATCCATACACCATTTTACTGAAAGGTTTCCAGGCTGCTAGTTCATCATTATTTAACTTTGTCTGGAACATTTTATCTTTTAAAAGTTCCCGAATTTGGCCCCGACGAATATCTCCTCAGACTAGTAATAATCACGAGGCTATTTGGGTTGCTCAGGGGGCTATTTGGGTCTTTCGCTGTATCAAAATTGTCTACATTAATCACCTTAGCGTTCATGTCTATTTCTAAATTATACCCTTTTCTATATAATTTGTGAAAAACACAACATTAATAAACATTTCCCCTCAACTCTTCATTGACGTAACCAATATCTGATAAGGAAACATGACAAGTCGGTGGTAGACTGTTAACGAATTCTTCTCTCATACGCTGACCTTTAAAAATAACAAATGGTGGGATGTATTGTCCAACTGCGTGCAAGAGACTGTCACAATGACATTTTCACCTCTTTCGACGCTAGTGAGAGCAACCACTTCTTTTTCCCCTTCTTGGCAATGACTTTGTTTGGGTTGTTGTTAAGAGAAAACCCTGTTTCATCCACGTTGTATATACGCTGTGGTTTTGTGTTGACACTAATCGTCTGAGTAACATATTTCAACAGTTAAAAATCATTCACAACTTCCTTAATTTCCTCAGCACGAGCTCTTGAAAGTCCCTCAGACTTTCGTAACGAGAAGTTCGGATGTCTTTTCATGAAACTTGAAAAACAATCTTCACCAGCTAATCCTTTGTGTTTCCAAGGTTGCGGGATTTGATTTATTGTTACATATCGATGCAGAGTTTTACAAATCGTTTCAGGGGCGCAGCCTAGCC
>JAGDQP010075714.1:0-10133 GCA_022664845.1 Lepisma saccharinum
CAGCCACCCTGACTGGGGTTTTCCAGTCTTAATCAGTCCCGCCAGGTGAATGTCGGGATGGTACCTATACTAAAATGGCCCTGGCTCCTGCCTTTAAACATCCTTTCCCACCGCATAGGTCATAGATACCAGTTACCTTAAAACAAATTCAAATTTCAATTTGACATTTGCAATGTTAAACTGAATCCGTTTCTGGAATTGGTGATAGAGACGATTCTGATCAGTCACTGTTTCTGACGTACCGGTTTCTTCCCGTCCTTGACTCATTCTTTGTGTCACGATATACGGTCACGGTCACGATTTTGGTGTCGCTCTTTGTGCCATCGCGGCTTTTGTCCACCTGTTTTAAGATCCGCTATTTCGGGTAGTCGCGGTTTTTGGTATAGCAGTTTTGGCTATCGCTGTTGTCGGTGTCGCGGTTTCTGTCGTCGCTGTTTTAGGTGTCGCGGTTTTGTCCGTCGCGGGTTTTGTCGTCGCTGTTTTGTTGTCGCGGGTTTTGGTGTCGCGGTTTTGGGCCGTCGCTGTTTTGTGCTGTCGCAGTTTTAGACTGTCGCTGTTTTGTGCGTCGCAGTTTTTGCGTCGCTGTTTTGTGCTTCGCAGTTTTTGCGTCGCTGTTTTGGCATCGCTGTTTTTTCGGTACACCATTGTAGGTACCATCCTAGTATTTGCCTGGTATGGCTGAGGAAAAACTTAAGAAAACTCAGGATGTTCGATCGCCGGGATAGATCCCAGGACTTCCCGAATGCTAAGCCAACTACAAGTATCTACCGCTGAGCAACGGCCGCTCGGTCTCACAATACGAGAGTAAGACTACAATGAGAACATTGATACATAAATTTCATCATCATGTGTAGGAAGATTCTTCCTCTGCTCTGAGCGAAGGCATTATTCAACATGAATATCAAATATAACTACGATTACATTCATTCCATTGCCACTAAAGCTGAAACGGATCACCGGGTCAATTTTTGGACCCGGTCCCCGGTTTTTATACTCGGGACCCGGTGTAACCCGATGGGCAAAGCAAAGATTTCATTTTTTTTTTACTTATTATGCTAATTTTGTAGATTTTTATGATATTCAGTAAAAATCTTGTTTTATATTGCAGATATGAGTTACATGGATTTAGGCGCATACTTTTCAAATTTCGTAGATTTTACGCATTTGTAGTCATTCTGAATATTTCTGAACGTAAAATAGTAAAGATGATCGTAATCGTATATATCCTCATGTAGGCTTGCAAATAAAATATTTAAATGTTTGTCAGTAACACTTGTTTCATTAATTTATATCTTTCATACATATATATATATAATACACAGCCATATTCAATCCACTACTGGATGAGGCCTCTCCCGGAGGGAGGAGGTGGTCTACTGCTTCCACGCTGACCAGACGTGTTGGGAGAGGATATATATATATATTAATAATAATAATTAACTAACTCTATGGCTTATGAAACTCACAAGTTCATCGCCGTACTAACAAACGCTCGCCATTGCATTCTATTCTGGGCAATATCAAGCCAGTTTTCATCACGAACACCTTCTTCTCGAAGATCTCTTCTAATATTGTCCTCCCAACGACAATATTAGAATATAACAATAATAATTAATATTAATATCTTTATTAGAGTGCTATGAACAGTAAAATACCAATACAGCACTGCAACACAAGGATACATATTGGCTACAGATGTAAGTAAAGAACTGGATACAAAATAACAAAGACTATGATACCAACTATCAAGTCAGAGTTGTTAAAAAAATTAATGGATTACATAACTACAATACATAATTAAATTAAATTATCTAATACAAGTACATGTTCATTAAATGCACATTATCGTAAATGCAGAACATAATTACAAATGTGGAGGTAATTTGCTATTTATTATAATGACGAATTATTCGATTTAAAAGTACGGCGCCTTTGTCAAATGTTATCTGCTTGTGCTTTCGAGTGTTGTACAAGGGTATAACAAAACTGAGTTTTTCTATAAAATAAGAGCTTTGAGTTGTGTTATCCAAAATCTTGGCTAGGAATTATTTGTCTATGTGTTTTCTTCGTTGCTTAAAAGTGCTAGGAATTTCTGGTCTATGTGCTTTCTTCGTTGCTCCAAAGTGCTAGGAATTTTTTGGTCTATGTGTTTTCTTCGTTGCTCCAAAGTTTCAAGTTTGAGGAAGTCGCACCAGTAGTTGTAGTCGTATGAATAATATGGCAAAGTGATTTTGCAACATAGGAGTCTAATAAAAGACTTTTGTACAGATTCAATAGTGTTATTGCTATTTTTAGTCACGTCATACCACACCGACGTCACATATTCTAATTTTGCTCTTACAAGAGTTTTGTACAGTGTTAGATACGTCTCACTATTGGCAAATTCGTATCATTGGTTAAAAATATATCCTATTAATTTTCTAGCCGCATCTGCAATTCTTGTGATGTGATTATTAAATTTAAGTTTAACATCAAAATAAATATCAAGATCCTTGATAGTGTATACCTTCAGGACGTCTATTTCGTTTATTTTATAGTTACTGGCGTAGTATTGCGTCTTATTAGTGTAGCTAATGAATTTAGTTTTGAGAGCATTTACCCCGATTTTATTCTTAGTACACCATGTAGTTATACTGTTGAGATCATCTTGCAATAATTGGTTGTCACTATAGTTATTTACCTCTCTATAAAGCTTTAGATCGTCAGCATATAATAACAGTTTAGAGTGTTTTACAACTTCAGAAATATCATACATAAAAATATTAAATAGAAGTGGACCCAAAGGTGATCCATGGGGAATGCCGTTACTTATTGTACCTTCATTAGATATGGCATTTGCTATTTTAATTCTAAATATTCTACCAGATAGGAAAATCTCGACCCATTTTAGATATGTGGGTGATATAATCCAACCTTACTAAGTTTTTTTATTAGAACCAGATGATGAACACTATCAAATGCTTTAGCCAGGTCTATATAAATAACGTCACATTGAGATCATCTTGGAATAAAACCCTGTATTTCATTTGTAATCTGACAAAGATTTGTGGCTACATATTTCCCTGGAATGAAGCCATGTTGTTCTTCTTTGAACATATGTTTCAAACTAAACTGCAGATGTTCACATACAATAGATTCAAATAGTCTAGCCATGGTATTTAAGATATTAATTGGCCTATAGTTTGATAATAAGGAAAAATCGCCATCTTGTGGACAGGAATAATAAAGGTTGATTTCCACTCCATTGGATATATACCTTGCCTAAGTGAAAGATTAAATAACTGTCAAAATTGGAGCCAAATATTGAGAACATCCTTTTACTACATAATTTGGTATAAAGTCATTTCTTATAGTTGTATGATTTTTTAATTTTCTGATGGCTGATCTAACTACATTAATTGTAATGTTAGGAACACTTATAACATTACTGTTCTCATTGGATTGAGAATCGAGTATCTAATTGTCTATTTCGATATTAAAGCTATCTACAAAATATTTCCTGAATGCTTCAACAATTAATGACTTCTGATTTAATAAGGTCCCATTATAGTTGATATTATTGATTTCATTAGTTCTTTTTTCTTATTAAATACCCTCCAAAAATAGCTACCATTTCGCCGCAAGTCATCTTCTAATTTTTTGAAATAGTCTTTTCTTGCAGCATTGTACATGTACTCAGTTTGTTTTCGCAGTAATGCGAATTTATCATTAAACAGTTTTAACCCAGTTTTTTATACTTAACAAAATACCTTGCTTTCTTATTTATCAAACTTTTAAGTTCCTTGTTCATCCATGGATCCTTGTAAAATTTGTGCCCAGACGTTTGTACAATTGTCGGTACATATTGGTTAAAGCTATTTTAGATTATTGATACAAACTTTCGATAAACCCTTGTACATTAGTATAAACTTGTAAGTTTACATAGTTACGCAGTTCGGTAAGATCAGAGACAATGGCATCAAAATTAGCATATGGGAAATAATAATAATTCTCTGTGTTTACAGAAGGCTGACCAGAGGTAAGTAATATGTGTAAAATCACTCACAATGTCACACTTAAACAAAATTGTAAGTGGAGGATGATGTCGATCAGGTTTGATCAACTGTATATTATTAGTAAGTAACCTGGACCCTTGTATGTTTGTTAACACGATATCCAATACTGAATTGGGCGACTGGTCGTTAGGCAGTTTATTTATTTGCTCGAGGTTGAGAAACTGAGACAGGTCGAGAATGCTTTGTGCCTTTTGTTTGATATAAGTATTTTTACTTCATTACCCCAGTGTCCCAGTCGATTCCTGGCGTATTAGTATCGCCTAGGAATATAATTCTACCTTGCTTTTTCATAACGTAATTCGTGAACCAATTACAACAATCCTTAAATATTAACGGCGTAGTATCTGGTGGAAAGCAATGTTCTGCTAACATAATATCGGAAAAAACATTAACATTTATGAATCCTACAATAATATCAAGGTCTTGGAAGGGTATTGATAAACAGTTAAACGATTTCTTAACCAAGAGAGCACAACCACCACCTTTACTTTTCTGTGTTTTCTGTGTATATCATATATGTTGGACAACTGCGTAAAATAGGTTCTGTTTTCGAAAAAAAAAGACAAAAAAAAAACAAGTTTCCATAAATACAAGAATATCATAGTTGTAGCAATTAATCTCATGGATTTATTTATTTATTTTGGTGTTAAGTCCACGCACGTTTTGCAGAATTGTGCAGAATGGAGAATTGTGGTCTTTCGCAATCCATTGTAAGATGTTTATACCTTTGTACTCTGCGCATTTCCTGTATCTTCATTACTTTTTTCATCCTCAGCCTTGTACATTTGTAACACTTTTTCGTCCAATAATTTACCGTAAAATTAAGTATAGAATACCCCTTTGGGCCAGAAACTAGGGTCACTAATTGTGGCCATGTCCTTCTTCTCCGCTAAAACATAGAAAGATGAATATTCCTTGTACTTCGTTTTTAAGCGCGCACACTTCCTAATATGAATATCAGCATTCTCCCCGATGTACTCAACTATATCTTTGCAGGATACGTCTTCTTCAAGTCTAGTAATGAACAAAAGAGAGAGCATTTCTGATTTCTTATGTACTTTAAGTTTATCAGTAACTTTCTGCCCTTGTTCAAGGAGTGACTTACTGTTGTTTTGTACACTAGTTTTAACTTCTACTGGTTCAGCATTTTTCTTTATCTTTTTTATGTTACAGTTTTCAAATCGGCGTCGGCTATTATATCTGTATCAGGAGAGTTCGTAGATTGACTGTTCTCAGTGCACCCTTGTACAGGTGGCACTATACATAACATTCCCGGTAACAGTTTCAGCATAAGATTTTGTTTTACTTAACTTGTGCACTAATTTAGAAAGTTTGCAGTTTCCTTGTTTCAGTGAAATTATTTCCGCTTTTAGAAGTTAAATGTAAATAAATAATCTTTTACTGTAACTTTGTTTTAGTATAATTGAACAATTGTTAATCCGCGCATTATAAAAAGAAAGAACTAGAAACAGTGTCGATTTTTATTGACATTGTCTGGATTGTTTTGATTATTAGGGCGCCATATTCAAAAGGGCTTGTTGAGGTATTAGTGCAATATGAGAAATTGTCGTATTCTGGTACATGATTGATTTGTAAAGCCTTAAAGGATATAATTGTTTGATTATGATATATTGTGCACGTAATTTGAAAAAAAAAAAACAAAAAACAACAGAATACTCCATGATTTTAACAAATGGAAAATGATATGAATTGGGAATACATTATGAATTATGGTAAAGTATGTTTTACTATGCAGATTGTTCTTATAAGAGATGAAACCGTTATTTAGTACAATAAAAGTACTTTGTGGATAACTATACATTCGTATAAATATATAGCGTATCTTGAATATTCTGTGTTAGTAATTGCTGAGTGGATGAACTGTAGATACTCCCCTGGCCACTTCACACGAAATGGGGTTTAGTATGCTATTTGTCTACAATAATAAACTTGTGCACTAATTCAGAGAGTTTGCAGTTTTCTTGTTTCAGTGAAATTATTTCCGCTTTTAATGAATCAAACTGTTCAATCATTAGTTCAAATTTATTCACCAATAGATCCGTAGTTTCATTGACTCGTAAACCGCAAAAACAATTTTTCCTTTGATTTAGCACGATTGCGTCATTAATTTGCAACCCTTACGCATCATTTTCTTCAGAACGGAAGTTACAAACATTAAGAACAGAAGCATTTTTTGGAGAGTCTTGTTCAGTACCAGTAACTTGGTCGATCTCTAACAGTCATCGATGTGTTATGGTTCTTACCTCTAATACAAGTTTGACATTTATACGAAGAAATGCCGTCTTTCATGTGTATATCATAATGTGCCTTGCCCATTTTTAAGCAATTCTTGGCATGGAAGCGTTTCTTGCATATAGAACATTCTATAATCAACTGTTTTCCATAAATTGGACCAGAGCAAAATCCACACGCGTCAGATCTATGCGCCATCTTAATAATAATAATAATAATAAATATTACTATATTTATAATAATAAATGATTATTATTATTTGAATGAGTGTGTACGGTAATTTTTGACAAAATACAGTAATTTTAATGCTTGCGTACGATATTTTCGATTTTAACAATTTCCATCCCTGTACTACAGCATGGCTAGTCGAAGTGTCAATCACTAACTTTGAATGAAAACAGAGGGATGCTCAAGAAGGCAGAGACTCCACTGCTCGTCCAAAAATTCCTCACGGAGTTGTTTCCTGCTCTACCTTTCCTTTGTAAGAGCCAGCGCCTTCTGAGGATTTGTAGCATTGTATAGGGTAGCGATGATGTTGTAGCCAAAGAATAAAGACAGTGGGTCGCGGTGGGTCGAGCGGGGGTATTGGGTCGGTGGGTCGTGGTGGGTCAAGCCATGTCGACCTACTCGAAAAACGTGACCTACGACCCACTCCATCTCTGGTCTGTATTACACAGAACTGGTACAAAATGGAAAGGTTACTAACAGCAGACCTTTTTAGGACCAAAATAATCTGTGAAACTGCCACTAGGTAATTAATAAAAGAAATAAAAGCTGAATAATTATAAATATGATAGTAATGAAAGCTAGTGACACAAACTCAGTGAACAACTGGCTCAAAGGACAAGAAATACAGGAGGCCCTTACTCACCACAACAAAAAAGAGGGTCATGAGATCTCTTTTTTGTGAATGGTTAGAAAAGAGATTGATAACGTTAAAATAAAACATTGCAAAAAAACCAACATATTATGATACTGTCATGTGAGAGTCATGTGACCAACTAACTATTTGCAAAAATAACTGGCAACAAAAGACGATACTCACCACATATGGCGATATTTTAATCTCCTACTTAGAAAAATGTGATGAACCAAAGAGGCTTGAACACACCACGGAGAAAGTTGTATCTCTGCATAAATAATTGAAAAGGCAAGTGCAATACAAGTGTGGGATATTCCACCCACTACCTCCTACACTACACACGGAGCTGGTGGTTCTAATGTAAAATCTGCATTAGATATGGCGGAAATAAATTATTGTAAAAAAGAGGCACAGCTACTAGAACAATCCGTACCTGCATATTGTCTTCAGATACCTATGCTGAATACCAACCTGAAAACACATATAGGAAATTCGCAACACAAATAAACTAAATGAAGCACAAAGGTGTAATTAAAACAAAAGATTGGCTTGTTTTAAGGGCCAAAACAATGTATTAGGCCCGTTTTCATAGACATTTTTTGAGCAAATGCTTGAGTAAATTGGCTCGACTTAAGTTAAAATTCGTTTCATAGTGGTTACCTTCAAGCTCAACCTTCGAGGAATAACTTGGCCAAGACATGTAGCGTTTTTCCCGACTTCCTTGGTTAATGATTTCAGTTTCATAGACATATCTCAAGACACTACTTGTGAGTGCTTGTTTCATAGAAGATTTCAAGACTTGGCTGAGTAAAGGAAAGCAGTATTTTTTTACGACTTGGCCAAGGAAGGCCGATGGCAGTCTTGAGTTATCAAATATAACAGAAAAATGGATGATTGGGCATTAAACCGATATTGTTGAATGGAATTGTATGAGGAAGATTATAATTATCGCCTACCAAAGCGTTGCGTTAGGAATTTTCTGGACCTGTTTGATTAGTGGAATGAAAGAGAATTCAGAAGGAGATACCGGTTCACAAAAGAAGTTGTCACGCACGTTATATTACCAAACGTCTTAAATTATCTCCCGTGAATTGTGTTTCGAAATACGTAGAATCCAGAACACGCAATAAGGACATTAGTATTCCTCCGCATGGTACCATTCATATGAGTTGATCAAATCAAGTACATATTTTTTTTAAATTATGAAAATGTGACATATGGCAGATCTAAAGTGATATGTATCCTAATTCTAGACTAAAATTTACGAGATGCACTTACGGGTGTAGGAAAGCATTATAGGGAGCTAGCTATGTACAAGAGAGCATATTGATTTTCCATACCATAGCAACAATTGGATACCATAAACTGCACCATATCCCATAGTGTAGATTGACTAGCTTGTAGATATCTTGTTGGGATCTTAACCACCATCAGCTCAGGTCGAAAATGCTTCTTAATATAAAAAGGTGGATAAACTTCACTTCATAGCTCGCAGTTTCTGCTACCAATTCAGTCATAGGTACGCTCTATTCCTTTCATTCCCTTGCAAATAATTATCACATGCACCTTTACATATCGTCAACCAGCGCTCAAAGTGTTATGAAAAGCTATTTCACTATCGTTTGGTAAAATACACAATAGAGTTGAGTAACGCATAGCCCTAATAAGCATGGTGCTACGGAGGAATATTTATGGCGACACTTCGTGTTATAAACAGCACATATCAGTATTTACCACAAAAATACGGATCTCGAACTAGTGGAGAAGGTTAAAGTCAGGTTGGATATCTTTATTAAACGCGATGAACATGGCGCTTAAAACGCACTGCATTTGTTTACCTCAAAGAGCAAGAAGCTAAATAGTCTCTAGAACCTTTCGTTCTTTCACTCTTAGGGCTGCCTCACATGCAAACTTGCTTGCGATTTGGGTGAGTAACCAATTGAAACACGTGATTTATTGTAAGGTGTGACACCTGTTTCAATTGGCTATTCACCCAAATCTCACGCAAACTTGTATGTAAGGCAGACATTAGGCGTCTATTTAGTATGCATCGGGCGTTCCATTTGGAACCATAAACGGAGTAGCCATAGGTGATGTCTGTTAAAAGTGATGCGCATTGCGTATAACAAGACACATCTAACCTGCCTTTTCTAACCAGTCTCCGTTCACCATCGCTCACTCGACATACTGTCCGTGGTTTTTGTAGCAAAATATCAATGGCGATATGAAAATAAGCATATCACTATGACGTAGCATTACCATGACTCCGATTTTTAAATGAACCTGTGATTTATTTCGTTCGGAATTTTGTTCGCGCATATGTCTCAATGGTTATATGGAACATTACTATAATTCCGATGCATAAACCTGTGGCTTACTTCGTTCGGAGAAATCACGCTCAACGTAAGATAAAGTAATGCTACACTTTGCATTACAACACTTACAAACGTCCAAAATGTTAAATTTCTCCCGTTAATTTTACATTTCTTGCGGGCAATAAAGTAGATGTTAGCTAGAAGGTGTAAATCTGGAAATTTCACAGATGACGCTCACATTGATCACATAGTATTAGGTGTTTAAAGCAATTCTTTGAGGAAACGATAATTTAGTACTGATGATCTTACATTGGTGAAAACAATTAGTATATCTTTACAACAGGATTAAATTACGATCTGAAAATAACTACCTACTGGGCATTCAATTCTTAAATCAGAATTATATTCCGTGGTTATTTCTTCCCACACCTCTTTTCTTTTCTTAGCTGACATCGCATCGCCCTTACTAGATTCAATATATTTTGAATTTCTTTTAACTAAAGAAATTACCAACTGTTTCTCATATGTACTATACGGTTTCCGCGATATAGCTGCCAGAAAATGATGTTTTGTGTAAATGTACATTGGCAAGAAAACGAGGCTTGCTAACACGCTGCTCAAACTTCGCTTGTTTTCATTGCCAACCTA
>JAGDQP010075715.1:0-10133 GCA_022664845.1 Lepisma saccharinum
ATATCTGGTGTAGTAAAAAGTAATCCATTATTTTTGCATGACATTGAAGGCTTGACTTACCATAGTTAGAATGATCCGATTTAGGTCACATATGCGCCGTTTTGTTCGATAACGTGTTGCCATTTGGAAGGTAATATCATGATGCCTCTCTCATAGAAGCCCTTGTCCCTATTGGCAAAAAATTGAGACAGTCGATTTTCACAAGCCTCTCTTGAAGCGAATTTTTCACCAGCAAACGTGTTCGCCATGGACAGGAACAGATGGTAATCACTCGGTGCCAGGTCCGGACTATAAGGTGGATGCATAAGAACCTCCCAACCAAGCTCCCGGAGCTTCTGGCGAGTCACTATCGATGTGTGTGGCCTGGCGTTGTCCTGGTGGAACACAATGCCTCTCCTATTGGCCAAAGCTGGCCGCTTCTGGGCGATTGCTGCCTTCAGACGGTCCAATTGTTGACAGTATAGTTCCGAGTTAAGGGTTTGGCCGTAGGGGAGCAGCTCATAGTAGATAATTCCCTGCCAATCCCACCAAACACACAGCAAAACCTTCCTGGCCGTCAATCCTGGCTTGGGCACCGTTTGCGCCGGCGCACCGCGCTTCGACCACGACCGTTTTCGCGTGACGTTGTCGTAAGTGATCCACTTTTCATCACCAGTCACCAACCGCTTCAGAAATGGGTCGCTTTTGTTGCGATTCAGCAGCGATTCGCAGATGGAAATTCGGTCCATGAGGTTTTTTTGCGTTAACTCGTGTGGCACCCATACATCAAGCTTCTTTGTGTATCCAGCCTTATGCAAATGGTTCCACACGGTTTTTTGTGCAATGTTTAGCTCTTGGGCAATCGAAACAGTGCTTACATGACGGTCGGACGCGACAATGTCCATGATTTTATCGACATTTTCGACACTTGGCCTTCCAGTGCGTGGTACATCTTTGACGTCAAAATTACCGGCACGGAATCGACGAAACCAAAATTGCGCGTGATTGGCTGTTACAGTATCAGGACCATAAACACTATTCACATTTGCAGCCGCCTGGCTTGCGTTTTCGCCTTTATCGAAGAAAAACTGTAAAATATAGCGTATTTTCTCTTTGCTAGTGTCCATTTTGACGCGCGCTCACACAACACTGAGTCAACTCATCACAACTATCTGAACAGTGTTTGTAGTACGCAATCTCATCGTTTGAACGCCATCTCGTTGAACCCGATCGGACTTATACAACGCGAGAAACAGATCACTGAAGCCATCTATTGGCAAAATAATGGATTACTTTTTACTACACCAGATATAATAGTTTGTACCACAAATACAGCGTAGTAGCTTCTCTAAATGTTAGAATCGTTTACGTAAGAATCGTTGTTTATTTTCCTCATAAGAAAGACTCAATTAGCTGTTTATGTTAGAACTAATGTTAGTTATTCTTTACTATATTAATAAAATGGTTAGTCAACCATTGTCTCTTGAAAGTTGTTGTAGCATTACGTCCATGTCCATCAGTCGTTCATTTTTATCCCCATCGCCAGAAATACCTGAGATTATAAATAATTTCGGCTAAGAAAAAAAAAAACAACCTGGAAAACCCTAAAAAGTCAGAGAATTTAGTTCGTGATAATGAATGAAATAAACAAAAACTATTTTGAATTCGAATTTAATTTTTAAGGCCTTTAGGCAACTTTCGCTCAGACCGAAATAAAAGTTATTATTTGTAAAAGTAAGAACTGAGCAATCGTAGCTTAGTGGTAGAGGGTTGGCTTAGCACTCGGGAGGTCGTGGGTTCAATACCCAGTGGCCGACCATCCTGACGGAGGGTTTTCAAAATATTTTCTTCAGTCACACTAGGCAAATGCCGGGATGGTACCTTCAACTTAGGTCCTGGCCGGCACCTTTTCGCATCCTTTTCCCTCCCCTATCCCGGTTTGAGACTTAGATTACTAAAGGCCATAAATTAAAAAAAAAATTCAATATAGAGATAAAGCTTGATTAAAAAGAAACAAGAAAAACAAACTTGATTATGTTCCCAAGTACGAACCACTAAAGTGGAATTCAGTGTGAATTTTGTTACATACACTCATAAATTTCAATAAGTAGTGAGTGACCTAGGTAGTCAGTCTTAAGATGAATATTGTAGCATTCTGAAGTTAAAATGTGGGTCTAATTTTTAAAACTTATGATAAAGATTACCCTGCTTAGCTACCTGCTAGACAGTAAAAATTAGTTGTGTTAATTCAACACAATGCGGTGTCCCAGCGTGACTACCACTTTTGTGTGTTAAATCAACACAACACACAGTGTTGATTTCGGTACTAGGAGAGAAAAAAAGTTATGTCTGCAGCTAGATTTGAACATGGGTTGCTCAGTTAGAAGTCGAGCGTCTTATCAACGTCGCTAAACCGTCAGACGGAAAAAGCACTAGATTGAAACAATATAGAGGACAAAAAAATGTTGCTGAAGTCCAAACACAAACAAAGTTACTCTCATGACTTATGCCATGATTTAATCACTTTTCCATTGGTAATTAGGGATCACAATCCTCATTTATTGAGAATATGTTTCATTTCTATGAAAGCAAGCGCAGCATTTGACATGTTGTTACAATAAGAAAGCAGTAATGCTGCTCAAGTGTTTGGCTGTCGCCATCTTGCTTGCTTTCATAGAAATAAAATATTCTCAATGAATGGGAATTCTGGTTCTCAATTGACAAACAGGAAGTGATTAAACCATGGGATAAGTCGTGAAAGTAACTTAGTTAGTTTTGGAGTTTCAGCAACATATATTTGAACTCATACACTTTTTAAATCTATAGTGTAGTCGTTTAATTCAATTGTTGTTCACTAAATATCGTTAGCATCTTGCGGTTTTCCTGTCTGACGATTTAGCTGAGTCGGTAAGACGCTCGACTTGTAACTGAACATCCCATGTTCACATCTCAATGGAGCCGTATTTTTTTCACAGTGCGGAGATCAACACCGCGTGTTTTGTTGATTTAAAAAAGTGGTAGTCACGCTGGGACACCGCATTGTGTTGAATTAACACAACTATTTTTTGCAGCGTAGGATTAAGGAACAATGTCTTGCATTCATGTAGAACATATGAAACAAAATGCGTCATTAAGTGTAAACTGCGTCATTGAGTCCCAACTACTCCATATAAAACACCTAAACGTGGCATCTACACAGACAGAAAATTTAATATCGCTTTCTTATCTAAATTACAGACGTAGAGGAATACATACAGAACGGATACCTTCTATATACCTCATAATGGAAATTGAATGAACATAGCATCATATCACAAATTCGAAACTGATTGGGCATGACATATCATACTGTTAGTGTCGACTGTGCTCGTGTGTGACACTACCTTTAGAAACTCATGACATATGACAAATTTCAAACCGCCTTATACGGTCGCTGGATCTGGTGAAGTTATTAGAGATTTTTCAATTAGTCTATATATGGCGCCCGAACAGGTCAAGTTGTATAGTGTATCCGATCGAGCTAAGTCAGTTTTCACAAAGATTCGTTGCTGGCACGAAATGACATCATGTGATATCTGATAGGCTCCATGAAATAAAATCCACCCACCAATCGTGTATTCTCTTTCTTGCAGCTCAGCTCTAGTTCAGGTTCTTGAGTATGCGGCGCCATAATCGAGTAATACAAAGATCGTCTGCATCGAGTTTCCAATAAACTTTCCGCTCTCTGTTAGACTATAACATAAATGTTTTCACTTCTACTCTCCGACTAATTAAAATTAAATACTCTTACACTTCTCACGTGAATACAAGTGGGAAGAAAAATCCTTTCCCACTTGAAAGCATATGAAGTAGTACATGTTATGAATTTAACATTGTCATGATGAAGGCCGCTCTTACAAAAAAAAAAAATGTCTATGTATCATTGTATGTTAATCAAGAACATTTGAATTAATTGCTGTCTTCCTTCTACAAAGAAACATGACCCTGATTGTTGTTGCAGGATTCCTCAAGAAACAATCCCATGGTTTACAGTGCAGTTATCATGCAAGAAAACAAGAAAGGGAAATTTTGGACAGTTTTTACGAAAATTAAATATTTCACACAACCAGAAAGTAGATAGTTTGTACATGGCAGTCTTTGTAGTTTCACATTCAATGCTATGCTTCTGTTTATGATAAACGAATAAGAGCTCTTTTCTCGACTCCAAAGTATTATTACCATAATTTTGCTTATATTTCGAGAGGACATAGCTCACAAAGTCTAGAAGTGACAGTTGTGAACTTCTGAACGGCACTAAGTTCGAGTCCTACTGCCGGCTGTCCAGACTGAGAATGTCCTTCATGGTACCTACACGAAAGGCCTGACCGCTACGTTTATGGACTAGTAAAATCACTATAACATTTTCGTATTGTTACCATGGTGACCGTGAAGAACTTGTCTAAACATAGGAGTTGAAATTGGACTGATTACGTAGTAGACAGATGAGTAATTAATATAATCACCTTAGAATGATTACGAAATCCTTTGATGGCGAAGCAAATTTATCGAAAGAGGAAATATTGCTATTGGCTAAATACACATTGTTTAAATAGTCATATTCTCACACACAAAAAAACAGTCGTGTTCTCATAATTAACAGTCATGTTCTCACGAGTAAACAGTTATATTCTCATAAACAAACATTCATGTTATCATAAATAAACAAGATGCGTAAGAAATATAGCTGGTTGATTTCTTTTTAAGAAATGCCCACAGCAGTTTCCAGTTATTCTTTTCGTTTTATTTAATACAACAGAAGGATACGAAACGCCTTTACTGCCATTTGACAAAGTTTATCATGTAAAACAAGGTGATTAAATTTTCAAACGAAACTGCCTAAGTTACAACGAAAGAAATAAAAAAAAGCTGTATTATAGTGTCTTGCCTTGCTTTCTCTTATGGGTCCTCAATATTTTGTAAAGGTTTTGATCGTTTATCCATTTGACAGAGCCACTTGGAGAACACGAAAAATTAAATTTTCACATAGAATTATTAAGAACTTATGACACACAAACAAATGAGGAATACCTCATTTAAAAAAAAAGAAGTAATGGTTTAATAGTCAAAACCAAAAGTGGCCTCGTATAAAATCAAATGTTTCCTTCAGGAATAGAGTCAAAGCTATGTGACTCATCTCTACCTGACTTTGTAGTTACTGAGATGTATGGAGGGTGACAAATGAAGAATGTTAAGCGATTTAAAAAGGGCCTGCCATTGTCAGATTTAAAGACGTAATTTCCCCCACCGTTTCGGACCATGAAAAACTCAAGGGTATATGGATGGCTCAGGTTTATATCTATGTGACTTGCAGTTACTGAGATCTGGAGGGTGACAAATGGGGAATGCTAAGCGATTAGAAAGGATCTGCCAGTTTTAGGAGAAAAGTTATATTGTCCCCACCTTTTCAGATCATTAGAAATCCAACGTTATATGGCTCATCTATGTCAGACTTGTACTTGCTGAGATCAAGGGGGATGGACTAACATTTTTTTTTTTTTACAAGCTAGCCCCTGATATAGATATTAAAATATGAAGAAGTTCCTTACTAGAAGATGTTAATTAAATTCCTTTATAATAGTTTTCTCCTGGACGTTTTGATATCAATGCGTCTATGCAGTAAGTCACATAGTTCTAAATTTTCTCTCGTATTTGTAACTAACATACTACTCAGTGTAAGATCTGCAGAAAGTGAGGAGACAATTTCCCTTCTTACCCCCACCTTAATTACAATCTATCGATGGAATCTTGTATGTGTTCAATGATCATACACTCCGAAAAGAGACCGAAAAATATATTCTCTTTTTAATAATAGTAATAAAAACCTCCCAAAGAATCTCACGAAGAAGGATTTTCTCAGCGGTTCAAGTTCACCTGTTTCGTCAAGTAAAAGACAAGCAAAAACAAAAAGCATAACGAAATGAACTCGACTCAGAAACGTATCCTCCACATCAGAACAGAAAAATGAAAAAAAATAAAAAAACTCTAGAGGCCAGCAACAGCAGCGAAGCATTTACCATTACTTCCAAGAAGACTTCCTCTACCTCTGAGAATAGCCTTCAACTTCCAGAGACGTGACCTGAACTTCTTTTGGAAAGAAAATGCAACGAAGAAGAAAGGTAACAAAAGAAAGACGCCGAAACGCAAGACAAAAAAAAAAGTAAGGAGAACGCATGACTTGGGATTCAGGACAGGAAATAATCAAAAATCTACCACAACCAACCTCAACAAGTATCTTACCGGCATTTAAAAAGCCAACAAGGTTAGCTGGTAGAGAGATTTTGCATGGTTTGCATCAGAATTGATTAGAAACTATGCAACCCTTTTAAAATAAATAAAAGCACCGCATCTACTTACAAAATGGAGTGAAAATAAATTTCAAAGTTGTCACCTTGGAAAAGTTGTGTTGTAAATATTTATTAGCTACGTTTCTTTAGAAAGGTTGATTTACGTTTAATTAGGACATTGCAATGGTGAAGTCAAACATATATAAAACTTGGTAATACTCAGTTTGTCTTGTACTTGTATTATTCGTGCCTATTATCAAGTAGGACAATATTTTATTCTGCTTAGTATGCAGAAACACTAGTGCGGAGACAGGATTTCAGTAAGTGCGGTTGGTGGTCTCATGTCCTTGCCCACACTTACTGCATCTGCATTACGATATTAGAAGCGCAGATGCACTCGTTGCACGGACGTATGTAAATGAGATTAGATTTAACCACATTTATTCCTCGGTTGTCTACTTCTTAGAGAGTTAATACCACGCATAACCAACAAGTCAAAGCGTTTAGCAAGTGCGAGGAAAAGCGCTGTGGAAAACGCTTTTAAAAAATTGAACATTGATAGGAACCAAGTTTTAAAAACGTACTTCTTTTTAGTGCTTGACAAAACCTCTTTATCATTTGCTGAGTGGAAAAATAACGTGCATTCTGTAAGGTAGAAGATGCTTCAAGGTCACTTCTCTGTAGGTGGGGACAATTATGAAAACGTAAGACCGCCTACTGCCGTGGTGACGATATCTCAGTATCACTTCCTCGGAATGCAGGAACTGCTACTACAATGATTCCCTTCTTAAGAGGCTGCATTTATATTTGTATTTATATAGATAATAAATGGGTTGCATTAACATTCTAATATGACATATTAGGAATTTCAAGAGTAGCCAGCTTCTTGTACAACTACTCAACGTGCGCAGCCATGATCGAACTACTGACTGGTCTCAGTCAATGAGAGACGAGAATTAAAACAGAAGGAAGACCGGAAAGGAGGGTGCGGATTACCACGAAAATTTAAACGAAAATAAGTCAACAATCAGATCTTTTTTTTTTTTGACGATTTTAAACGAAAGAAAAATTGTAGAAGAAAATGATGAAATAAAATATGCAACGAAATATCAAGCAATAAAGATAAAATCCCGCCAACACTACAATGAAAGATAAAAAATGAATGGCTAATGTTCATTGTCATCTGGAAAGATAAAACTCTTTGAAGAAAGACGAAAAATATCGCCGACAAAGTAGGACCAAAAAAACAAAAAGACACACACACAAAAAGGGAGAGGGTAAGATATGTTGCGACCAAGCGAAAATGGGTCGCTACAGGTACGTGGCATAGCTGAGTCATAAAATGGGCACTTGATTGTGCATCAGTGTGTAAAAGGAGAACGGTCTACTCCACGTTTTGAAGATGTGGCTTATATTTGATGATGGCAGTGTCGGAGGACCACATACAGCATGTCATGTTGTCTGAATTTCACTAGACATCCAGATAGCGCAGGGGCACAAAACATCAATGCTGTATATGGTCAGGGTCCTGAAGCGAAAGTGACAGGGGTGGTTATAGAGGTTTCGGTCTGGGGACACCAGCCTCACCGATAAGCCACGAAAAGGGAGACCTGTGCATCAGGACAACGATGCCCCAGAAACAGCGCTGAAGGCAAATCCAATGCAAACTGTGAAGAACTGGCCGGCGAACTCCATGTCACCCAATCGACCGTTCATCGTCATCTACAGGACCTTGGGTACGTGTCGAAACCCGGAAAACTCCCATACGTTAACGCCTCAACAGAAGCAGCAGCGAGTTGACATCTGCAGCTCCCTGCTCACCCGCCGCAGACGTGGGCTATTTCTGAACAGAATGGTGACAGGGGTTGAAAAGTGGGTCCTCTACCATAACATTACACGCAAACGGCAGTGGGTACCTAAAATGGGGGGGGGGGGGACTATGTCAAACCAGGATCTCCACCCTTGCAAAGTGATATTGAGCGTTTGGTGGGATATCTGTGGCATAATCCATTTTGAGCTCTTGCCACATAACCAGACCATCAATGCAGATGTCTACTGTCAGTAGCTTGAACGTCTACGGATTGTATTGTTGGAGAAACGTCCTGTTTTGGTTAATCGCAAGGGTGCCCACGGTGATAACGCGCGCCTGTACACGGCAAGGGGGACCTCTGCTAAGATCGAGGAATGTGGCTAGGAGAAACTCCCCACCCGGTTTTCACCATATCTTGTACCAACAGACTACTGTGTTTTACGCAACCTGCAAAACCACCCTTCCGGGAACACACTGCAAAATGAGGATGACGTGTGACGAACAGTGATCTAGTTCTTTGTCTCCAAAATCGGTTACTTCTTTCAGCGGGGGATTCAACAACAGGTTGACAGTTGGCAGAGTGTTGTGGGGTCCGATGGAGACTATTTTCCTGCTTAACGATAGTGTTACAGGTAAGTTATCATTCTTTTCCTCGCGGTACAAAAATAGGACATTACTTATGAGATAAGCTGATATAGCGTCCTAAATAAGTTGGTGAGCTTGCCATCAAGAGAGCATGACTGGATTTGAAGCACTGACCACGAGCACAGAATGCAAGCACGCTAACCTCTTGACCACCCAGAGGTTACATATACCATATACTGTATATTGTGTTCTATATACGTATATTTATCTGCGCTATTAAGTCAATCTATGTTTGATTCTTTCGTGCTTACAACAATGATTCATGTCAAGACTTGATATGTTGATAATGACATACTTGAACTAAGAATCTAAGATCCTCATCACTGTCCCACCCAAAGGGGTATAAATAACAAAATGAAAATGCACTCATATGTGGTCACAAAGCAATATTGGCTGTAATATTTTCATGTTTTTATCTTCTCCCCATCACTTTCTGTGATTTTGAAAAGTGACATGTTTTTCAATAGCAACTTTGGACACTTTTTGCACCTATAAGGAAATAAAATATTTCCAAAATTACTTCTTAGGGTTGATATTAAACACACACAGATACACGGGTACAAAATTCAGGTTTAAATATTTAAAACATTACTAAAATTGCACAATCAAGCAATCCCGCAAATATGAAAACGGCACGCCGCCATGTTGCCATGAAACTTCGTATCTTGCATATGCCAATGTTATGTGACAGTCCATTCTGTACCATCACAACAACACCAATCCCAGTCTTATAAGTTATCTATACGTTTTGTAATACAGGGTTTAGTAAAATTATAAACGCTTATTAAAACACTCATACTCGATACAAAATGGCTGCTAGGATCAAATGGTGAGAGGAAGCTAATTGTAAAGCTACATTTCACCTCTGCTGACATGATAAAATAAATGTGCAACTTTTAACAATTTTTTAAAATAGTGCAGCTTCTGTCTTTGTCGATTTATGATCCATTACTTTCTTGGACACTAGTTTGATATCAAAGCGCTGTAAAACTATTCGTCTACTGCGGCGACTGAAATCAAGAAGCAATTTAAATACGTGATCAATAAGGTAAAAAAGAAGTGTGAATGTAATTTACAATTATGAACAACTGATGGACCAATCCGAGGATAGGGGCGGATGTAGGCAGGCCCCACATTATGTAAACACCTGACTTTTGCATCACGATAATGCTCCCGCGAGATTATACGTCACTGTCTTGCCCGACCGCCATATTTAGTCCAGGAAATTACTGAAAAATACTCAATCCTAAAAAAAAAAATGATTTTTTTCGCTATTCTATGTAGAATGACGTGCTGAATAACATCGTTTTCACCGTTTGAAGCAGAAGAACCGGTCGCCATTTTGAAAAGAAAAATGCACCAAAAAGTTACCCAAA
>JAGDQP010075717.1:0-10133 GCA_022664845.1 Lepisma saccharinum
CAAGTGATTTCGACGCCAAGTCATTGGACTTCGCCTCGATTTCCAGCTTGTTGACAAGGGTGATGAGGGTAGTACCCGGCAGCCTCGTTGGCTCCTCAGAACGAAGACGGAGAAGTGTGGGCATTTACGGCTTTCATTCACCATGGCTCCGCCACATCCCAAAAATCAGTCTCCTTCGCCGAAAGAAAAGCAGAGAAAGAAGAGACAGAATGAAGAGAAAGTCACTGACGTAAGTAAGAAGGCGCATACACCTAATGAATCTACCAGTGACAAGGAAAAGAAACTACAAGTAGAGAAACAGACAAATATCGTCCCAACTATCACACGATATCTTGTAATTAAAGTTAAGAACGAAACAGACAATCCAGGTGGTTTGAAGAAGATATCCCCTTTCATAATTCAAAGACAACTTACTTATGTTGCAGGCGAGCTACACAATGTAAAAAAGCTTCGGAATGGCACCTTAGTAGTGGAGACATCTACTGACAAACAGACAAATAATCTCCTGAAGATGACATCAATTGGAACTCTTGAAGTTGTAGTTGAGCCACACCGCCAACTGAATTTTACACAGGGTGTAATAACTTATTGGGATCTTCAAGATGTTCCTGAAGAGGAGATTGAAAGAGAACTCGCCAGTCAAGGCGTGAATGTTAAACGCATCAACAGCAAAAAGACTGGCCAAATACAACCCACAGGATCATTAATTTTGACATTTGCCATGCCTCAGCTTCCTAAGGACGTGAAGGCAGCTTTCTATCGCTTGCCTGTCCGTCCTTATATACCAAGTCCGCTCCGCTGTTTTAAATGTCAACATTATGGACACACCAGCACGTCATGTAACGTGACCTCTGCTGTATGTGCAATTTGCGGAAGCCATGGTAGCCATGGTGCGGATCCTTGTAAGTCACTGAAACCTCAGTGTGTTAATTGCAAGGGTGAGCACACGGCCTGGTCGCGTGACTGTCCTATTTTTCAGGAGGAAAAACGAATTCGAGAGCTGATGGTATTAGAGAAAATATCCGCTGATAATGCTAAACGTCGATTAAGAGAGTCTCAGCGTACCCTTCCCTCTGGTGCGTTTTCACATGTTGTAGCCAGGTTACCAGTTAAAACTGTCTCGGTTGGTACCCAGACAGTTAATGTATCAACTCAAACCGAGTCTGATGTGCATGTAGACCCTCCGAAGCTTCCCAAAGAGACTTCTCGTAATATGCCGATACAGAGTCAGGGACAAAAACCACCTGTGCAGAGTTCTAGAACTCCACGGGTTAAGACTACTTTTAGTCCTTATAAAGTCTCCAAATTAGCTCGAACTTCGCCTCTCGCTGCAAGCATTAAGACTTTGACGAACGTTTTGGTTGCTCAATTAGCTCAGGAAGAGTCTGCACATACTATCGATCAACCAAGTTCATCTTTGGCTTCCGACCTGGTTGAGGACCACCTGATGGATATGGATTTTAATCTCGTGGGAAGGAAAGGGAAACCGAAATATAAACTTAAACGGTAATATTTTTACTTGTTTTTGCAGTTTTATGATTTCCGTTTATTTTATATGATTATGCTCCTTAGCTGTTAAGTTTTATGGTGTATTTTTGTTTTATCTTGTGAGGGCCTTTTTACAGGCTTCCTCGTTATACTGGCCAATTACACCAGTAGCCTGAGTATGAAGACCTTTTACATCTTCATCTTTTATATATCCTTTTTTATTATTTTAATAAACAGCTAAGTTTTGACATGACCAAGATAAGGGTCTTCCCCGTATCGGGACGGGCGTAAGCCATAGTGCTGTTACCGCCCATAAAATTCATTTTATCTTATCTTTATCAATGCATTTAAGCAAAATTAACTTTGCTTTCTGAATGAAACAACAGGCATTCAGGCAAACAAAGATACAATTTTGTTTCTTTTCGTTGCTTTAGGCTTAACGTCCTTATGTAACAGCAAGGTTGTGAAGGACAAGACCTACTGCTTACAGTGACATCTAAACCACTACTGGGTTTGTACTTTAGAGAAATTCTGTGGTCCCATCGAGAATCGAACCCGGCCCCCCATGATTACAAGGCTAAAATGATATAAAATTAACCCAGATGGTTTAATATGTGGAAATCGTCACCGTGAATTCACTGTTTTTGACATTTTTGCTTTTATTTACTTTTTGGTTTAAACCAATTGTCTTTTTTTAAAACACCTGGTGTTTAAACCAGCAACCCTGCTACACATTATTTTTCTCCTTTAAATTTTACTTTCTTTGGAATAGATAGAGCAAATCGAATCCCGGAAATATATTCTTGTGGTAAGATGATATGCGAAAGATAAATATTCAAGAGAAAACTGGCTTGATGTTGCCCAGGATAGAATCCAATGGCGAACGTTTGTTACTGCGGTGATGAACTTGCGAGATCCGTAAGCCATTTAGTTAGTTAGAAGATATGAGATGCTTCCAAATATATGAAAAATGGAAACTACAATTAATGGGCTATTGTTCATATTGAATGTCATATATTTCAAAAGGTATAGAACAACTAAAATGAAGGTATTTGGAAACCAGAGAGTCAGATTTGAGCTGGAGTTAAGAATCCACGCCGCTATATAATTGAGTGATCTTATCGAACTGTTACTTCCAGTCTGACAAACCCAATACTAGCTTTCCAGTACAATTTAACATCTATTAGGGATATACCGATACTTTTGGACACATTTCCTATATATTATAAGACTTTTTCAAAATAATGAATTTATCAACATTGTAATAATATATATTAGATATATGGCTAAAATTTCACATACAAAAATATAAAGCAGAATTTCGTATTACTTTACACAGAAAATATATTATATATTATCAAATTGAGTACCGAACTGTCCTTTGTACTCCTGGGCACTTTGGGAGATAAAGGCGGCTGAGCGTGGGACTGACCAGTGACCACCCACTTCACCTTATGCCATAGGTCGAGAATATGTAGAGTCCCCCATCCATCGTTCCCGGCGCGTGCGCATTGTACAGGGAACACCGTCACCTTTTCTAATATGTAAGTAACGACTAAAGGGAAAATACTGACAAAGTGAGCGTCGAGTGGTTCACTTGCAAAGCATTTTGTTCTTCATCGAAACCTCTGAATCGTTTGAGATCCGAAATGCGAATCCCGGGTGTGCCTTCCTGACTGAAGTTACCTCTGGCTTTCCTTCAGTTCCTACGACTTCTTTCTACCATGAGCTACTATTTTGGCATGGACGGACTCAAAATATCATTTGAGTAGTGCAAATCAAAGGCGTACACATGCATAAAGAAATCGATAATCATTTAGACGAATTTTAAGTCGAAAGAGACCCAAGAAAGATGAGTGTCACTGTTGTTAATATTAAACAAATTAAAAATAATTCGGAAAATGTATCGGTGTCCATTTGCCGATACCGATACTCCAAAAACTGGCCGATATCAACGATACCGGTATATCGGTACATCCCTAACATCTACTAGAAAGTACGGTGAAATAATGAACTGTTTTATTCATTCGTTGTTCAATAAACGGTCTTCATTAAGTGAAATGAATGATCTAAACTGGAACAATCGTAGTTCACAATGGGCGAGTATAACTGGTCAACTACTGGTGCAACTACACCTTGAGCAATACGTTTGTCTATTGCCTTGTTAAATGAAACAAGTGCGAGTTGCTTTTTCTTTGATTTATACTACATTGTCTCGGGCTTTGTTTCGTAGAAAAGTAACTATTTAAAATATATATATATAAACGTCATTTCTTGTTTAAACTTGAAATTTTCCATATTTGGTCAACCATTGCACAGTGGACAAGAATGCGGATCTGGTTGGAACAAATTTTTATGTGTACAATAAACGGGGCGGCAACAAGAAAATTATATATTTTGTACCAAATTGAATGCGTTATCTGATCTATGACTAAAGAGCGCGATAGTACGACCAGACCGTACGTTCTTGTACTAACTGTTGTATTTTGAATTGTGTTAAAAACAGCATATGCAATCTTTCTGTAGCGGTAAAGTGACAAATGCTGCGCGAGACGTGTTACAATGCCTTATTATTGTACTGCATATAATGAGAAACAAAATTAATGCAGGCATCAATATAATAATCACCAAAAGTCATTCAGGATTGTCCGCACAACAACATGTGCACATCTCAGGGTGTCTTTTGTAGCACCGTCTATTCCCAGCTTCTTGAAGACATAAGTTGCAAGTGTATCCTTAGTTTCTATGTTGTTCTGTTGCGCGTTGAACGTCGCGCGATCGAGACCATCAAAACTGGTACGGATTGCTGCATCTCCAAAGAAAATCAGAAAAAGAAGCAGCTAGGAGCAAATATTTACTTTAGCAACTTGAAGACAACCAATTCAGTGACAACAGTTTTGTATCATTGACACAGCCATTCGAATTATAACTCGATGTGAATTCAGAGAAGCTTCGTTTTTCATACTAAGCGGATATATGTTATAGACACTAAAGTATATATGAACTAAACATAAAGTAAATGTATGTATGAGAAATAATAACGCTAGAAAATGTACTATTTCACGTAGCTTCGAAAACCACATACAGTTGAAAACAAACATTGAAACGCAGGTGGTAGAAGCATATGAAACTTTCAGACAGAAAGGTCAACATTGGAGGGTAAAATGGTGGCTTTATTTATTTTTCGTGACCAAGGGTATAGCATTATATGTGAAATCATCACGAGTTGTATCACGTTTGAATTATGAAAACAGTTTTTCAGACTTTTCCGGCTTGATTGCCAATTTTGTCCACTGTGCATTGATTGGTACGGTCACCCTAACAAAAAATATATAACGTAAAGAGCCCATGTTCTAAGCATGCAAAACCTAAAGCTACTTTTATGCAAACACGTTTCTCAAGCGACTTTCGAACCACACGAACGCTGCATTCTAGAAAATAATGGAAGTAAATGAGTACATTCATGCAAACCACGCCCGAGTTTCTGCGGTCGCGTTCTCAAACACAGCCATCGTTGATCTCCAGAACGCGCCAAGCTAATATTTATAAAACAACCCCCATCCAGAGAAAAACGAACGAAGAAAAAAAATGGCAGCGTTGCAAGGCGTTCACGATAGTTGCTGAACACCCTTGCTATATATATCATTTGCGAAACGTAGAAGTGGCAACCCTGACATCTTCATTTTTCTGCTTAGTTTTTTCTTCCTTTTTTTTTAACCCAGCTGCTCCTGTGTGCTATGTGCAAGGATCAGAAATTGTTGCCAGTGTCATTGCTCAGAGGTTTCTGTTCGAGATAAAACATTAGAACAGAGAGGTAGACAAATTAAAAAAAAAACAATTGGGATCGTCAGAAGAATATGAAAACCGTAATGTGAAGAATAATCAATGGATTGAAGTGTGTGCTACGTTCAACCCAGAATTCGAAGGATTAGATGCCAAGGACAAATTAAATATAAACTTTTAATGTTTGATAATTACGTTGCTTTTTTTTAATTGTTTTTATTTGCGGATGGACTGTATTTACATAACTTCACAAGTACTACTTATAGAGTGCCACTTTTAAAGCCTGTCGCCACCAGGCGTTTTCATAACTTCGATGGATGTCGTTATTTTCAATTTGATTTATTTATGGCCTTTTGGCTCAAGTCGGGTGGGGTATGTAGGATATAAAGGATGCAGGGTGTCTGCCACCCTGGAAAGCCTGGAATACTCAGAGAATTTTATAAATCTCTTAATACTCAGGGAAATTTATAATTTATGAGGAAAATTTATAAGGTGGACCTGTCCATAGTTGGTAAGAGCACTACCCGATCAAGGCAGAGATCGTGGGTTCAATTCCCATCGCTGACCGGAGTTTTTCAATGTGTTTAAATCCTCTATTTTAAATAAATTATCTTTTTTTTTCACTTGTGAAATACCAATAATGTACAAGATGCTTGGACTGGGTGGTGGGGAGATTAAAAAAAAATATATCATCGCGTATTATTTATATGTTCCACTATACTAAGAACTTGGGGAATTTGAAAAATAAAATATCAGGGGAACCCTGGAAAACTTCGCGAATTTCAAGTCAGAAAATTAGTAGACATGGTGTGTATATCGGATATTTAATGTGCTATTTTATGTCAGTGTTTTATTGATTCATTTACAATTTTTATTTTTTTTATTATCTTTAATTACAGGTGAATTGTTTGGAGCTGACGAATGAGCCTATCAAAAGTATTACGGAAGTGAATGATAAAGGCTTTTTACGAAATCTTCTGGAGATACTGTAAGTTAATATTTTATCTTTACCCTATTCTCTAGTTTTTTTGATTTTCTTGTTTCATGTAAAACCAACCCTTAGTACAAAATATAACTAACATTTATACAATATGCTAATTATTAGAATGGATATTCAGGCAGGTGGAAAATTCTGTTTTAACGCCGTGGGCATCGAATACTTGACCTTCATCAATGACAGGTATTTAAGACATCTTACCTTACGCCAAATGTTGCACAATGTGCTTTACATGTTCATACAATATGAATATGCTTTTTCAGATAGGCAGTTCAGTAGTTGAAAAGGTAATGAAACTCAAAAAAGGGGACAATTTTAATTTATTTTGACTATTTTAATGCGTAGTGCCTATAAATGCCTATTTTTTTTATAAAATCGGAAATAACTTTCTACAAATAGTACCTTTTTCCATTTCTTTTCAACCTGTAGAGAGAAGTTCTGCGTGATGTGCAGGAACTCAGCTGTGTTCAAGGTGTTAGTCTGTGGAAGTTGTGAAAGTTCAGTTGCATTTTTTTTTTTTTTTTTTAATTTCTAGTGTTTTTATTGTGATTTTTAGTGTCTATGTTAACGTTTTTGGTGCCTAAACGTCCGGACTGCAAGTTATGCAATACATTATAACCTATTTAGGTAAACTGTTTTGCGCCCAAACGTCCTGCCCCGTTGAAAATTGGGTTGGGAAATTCATAAATTTGCTGTTCATTATTGTTTTATGTGCTGTATATAAAGATCTTGTGTGAGATAACTTGAGAAAATAGATAGAAAAAAAAAATAATCGTTGCCCTTCATACAAATTTATTAACAAAATTTCTGCTATTCTTCAGTTTTTATTCAGTTACTTAAATAGAAAAATTGTAACAATCTACAATATTTTGAACTTTACCAGTTCAAAGCATAGAACAACTGTTCTCACGTACTTTAATAACTTTTGTACTTCACACAGAGAAAGAAATTCACTTTCTAATCTGGCAACTTGAACATTTTTTAATCATAAACTTAGTTGCGAAGTAATAGTATAATCATACCTCATAATAGATAGACTTAGCACGCTTCCCCAATTATGGCTGCGCTAAAACTAATGGGTTCAGAGCACGTGATTTTAAATCCATCCGCTAGGTAGCTCTGCCATAGACCTCATAGTAGAATATGACGTCTATGCCAGAGCTACCTAGCGGATGGATTCAAAATTACGTGCTCTGAACCCATTAGTTTTAGCGCAGCCAGAATTGGGGAAGCGTGCTAAGTCTATCTATTATGAGGTCTATGGCATAATGCTTCGCTAGTTCCATATGTGTGCTTCTCCGAGAGAACAAGGACGAATAAAGTAAGTAAAAATATATTAATATTGATAGCCCTGCTCAAAAATGATTGTTTTTAGTACAAAATATTTTGTTTAAAGAAAGAAACCCAGTTTCATAATAGAATGGTTTTAAATTGTACTCTTATTGTGGTTAGTAATTGCAGGGCATTTCTTGTGAATACAAAATTCTTAGGCCGTCGTGGCGTAATGTTTACGTTCGCGGGCTGTGGATCGGTTGTAGAAAGTACGCTCGTTTGTGTTCAGTTGCCAGCCTTTCTGACCGAGTTTTTACAGGTTTTTTCTTAGTTTCACCAGACGAATTTGATTCCTAAACAAATATCCTGGCTGCTACCTTCCCTTTTCCTACTCCAGGAAGAGTGCTTGATGACGGAAATTCTTCCTGTCATCTGACGGGCTTAAACCATAGCTGGCTGCGAGCTGAAAACTCTTGAACTGTTCCTAGTTTGTGTCATATTTGCGTCCGTGTAAAGTAAACGTTTAAACTCATGAATCTACTTTAGGCGGATAGATAACTGACAATAAGGGAAGGAGTCTTCATTTAAGCTAAATCACTTTAAACCATGTAACGTTAGAACATGCCGGCCTAAACCAAAGATGCCAAAAGGCCTTAAATAAAATTCAATACAATTAGAATATCCGAAAGAATGCTTGTTACGAGGGCGGGGTGAAAAGTTCTCGGCCTGACCCAGAAATGGCTCCAATCCGCAAAATGTTATTGTTGTTGCCTGGGGGCGCTTTTCAGTTGTTCGTATAACAAGTGTCAACTTGTTCTCTCAAGTAGTTTGTGTGCAGGAATTGTTGCAGTGAGACGTCGTGAGTTTTAGTTGTGAAAATGGATATACTTGAATATCGTGCGGTAATCAAATACTTCGTTTTGGATGGCTTAACCCCTACGGAAATTTATCCGAAGTTGACAAAAGTTTACGGGGTCTCTGCTCCTTCTATGTCAACCGTTAAAAAGTGGGCAGCTGAATTTAAACGTGGTCGCACATCCCTCGAAGATGACCCACGTGAAGGAAGGTCGAAAACCGCAACCACACCGGAAACAATAGAAAAAGTGCATGATATCGTGTTGGACGACGGGCGAGTGAAGGTGCGTGAGATTGCTGAGTGTGGGGATATCGGAGGAAAGGGTGCGAAACATCTTGCACAAAGAACTACGGATGCGAAAGCTCTGCGCAAGATGGGTGCCGCATTTGCTGACTGCCGACCAAAAGCAAATGCGAAAACGATTTTCGCAGCAATCTTTGGACCGATTCAAAAGGGATCCGACCGATTTTGTGCTGCGATTTGTGACCATGGATGAGACATGGGTTCACCACTACACACCAGAAATGAAACTGCAGTCCAAGCAGTGGGTGGAAGCCGGAGGTGCAGCGCCGAAGAAAGCGAAGACGATCGCATCTGCCGGAAAGGTCATGGCCAGTGTGTTTTGGGATGCGAAAGGGATCCTGTTAATTGATTACCTTGCAAAAGGAAGAACAATTACAGGCGAATATTACTCCAACCTTCTTGACCAGCTGGATGCCAAAATTCGCGAGAAGAGGCCTGGCTTGAAGAAGAAACTCATCTTTCACCAGGACAACGCACCTGTGCACAAGGGTGCATTGGCGATGGGAAAACTGCGGGATTTGGGGTACGATTTACTCGACCATCCCCCATATTCTCCTGATTTGGCACCATCGGATTTCTATTTGTTCCCAAACTTGAACAAATGTCTGTCTGGGAAGCGCTTCACATCGAATGAAGAAGTTGAGAGTTTCGTGGACGACTATTTTCACAACCTTCCAGACTCACACTTCCGGGAAGGAATCCTGATGTTGGAGAAACGCTGGACCAAGTGTATTGAAGTTAAGGGAGATTATGTGTAAAAATAAAATCATTTTTGAACTTAAATTCGCAGTCTTTCATTGTCAGGCCGAGAACTTTTCACCCCGCCCTCGTAACTGTAATTTTATCGTAACAAGAACAAAGCTTACGTTTGTTTAGTACGTCAGGAATGTCACTGTTAAGGCACAATGAAACAACTGTAATTGTGTGTCGGTCTTACTTCCGTCCTTCCGCCCCCCTAATGTTATATCTCTGATCCCTTAATTATCGAGCGACCGTAGCTCAGTTAAGTAGAGCGTTAGCTAAACAATATGAAGGTCCCGGGAACGATCCTAACGGCCGTTAATCCTGAATAAGTTTTTCCTGTCATACCAGGCAAATACCGGGAAGGTGCTACTAAGTAGGCCATGCTCAACTACCTGGCTAATTCCACGCCAAATCACCTAAAATGGAGTAATCATCGTGCCCTTATCTCTCAGATTTTCTCAATTTTTTTACAGTTGGTAGATATCTATGAGAAATGCAAACAGGAATTTTTTAAGATTTTTATCTCTTAAGTGGGCACCAGAAAAAAAATTGAAAATCGGACAATTTCCCAAAGAGGCAATGTCGCAGACGCCGTACGTCGTGTATAAAAATCACATATCTCGGCCATTTTTTAAGCCAGAAGCATGATTCTGGTGTCTAATGAAAGCTAATGGAGTGAACTTTCAAGCT
>JAGDQP010075725.1:0-10132 GCA_022664845.1 Lepisma saccharinum
TTGAAATTTACCTTTTAGTCCTTATGTGATGATAGGCTCTTATGATGTAAACCAAAACCAAAGTGATCGACATAGAATTTTAAGAAACAATTTGATTAGTTCATTTCGTATTACATGCGAAATTTTAGAGGAAAACCTAGGAACCCAATTCACATTATAAGTTTACAATTTTTATTACAAATACTGTATGTTTATTTTGGTAATACATATGAAAACGAACACACAGAAAACAGAAAACCCAGTTTTTGTTTTCAAAACAAAATAGTTTCGTAACACTACCTGTAGTTTGAGTATTTGAATCAAATTATTTGACTTCTTCACAAATTCCTCAAAAGCAATTTATACTCAATGGAAGTATATAGTTTACCTATGTGTATGCTGAAGGATGAAAATGCAAAGCTACGTATCCATTATTGATTTGACTGCATTATATAGCTCTCATTGAAGCGAATTTAATCTAAGCCTTTAGGCAACTTTCGAATGGATGGTGAGGAAAGAAATGGTGGAATTAAGGAAGTGAGAAAAAACTAGAGAACCCTGAGAAAACCAGTGCACACGATTTTTGTTCACCACAAAGCCCACATGACACGGGGCGGAATCGAACCAGAGATGTGCACTCTACCACTGAGCGACCACGGCTCCAAAATAGCTCTCATACTTTATGGAATATTGCCATAGGGTATTCCCAAATTGATAGTAGGGTTTTGAGACCAAGTGAAATGAACTAAAATGAACTAAAATTTATCTTAGTAAACTTAAATCCTAGAATATTTCGTTAGGAAGATGTAGACTGGAGAAAAGAGCCAACTGCGATCATAAAAATTTGCATTTGCTTGGGAAGATAGGAAGACACAGACGTCATTTTAGAAGGAAAACTAATGCCTAGAAACATGGTAAATTGTTTCTTTTTCGAAATTAATTATGGTGTATGCCCCTGTGAACCACTTCATTCATCATGTATCGACGAAGGTTACGTAGAAGTTTCCTTTTTCAAATATAACGTAAGTCAGTAACGCTATAACTTCCTTTTCAAAAGTATTACAAGTTGTTGTAATTGCCTATTTTTCATGCTATCTTCCGTAGAGAGTACCACATATTTTTTTTTAAATTTTACTTTAGTTTTTACTGGTTAAGGTATTTGTAAAAGAAACTCTGACTTACTTAGTTGTTTTTTCAGTGCCGCAAGTTATTTAAATAAAAAAAATTGATTCAAATAAAATATCAACAAAAATTCGATTTTTTTTTTTACCAAAAACATATTTTTCAACCCTGGTTTCAACCTCTCCGCGCGCATTAGCAACTGAATTACTCATGTGAATTTTTTTATCACTCATTTTTTTAATTACCTGTGCGTGCCTACGCTAAAGGATATGAAATGAAGAATCAGAGCAATGAATTCTGAAAACTTTAATTATTCAATTACTAGCAACATCCAGATTTAACTAATTAATAAATAGTTCAGCATTAGCTATCTTGTGATATACTTTCAAGTAGATTCGCGCGCTAAGTTTAGGCTTCGCTCCTCTTTAGTTTGCTCAGACGGAGAACTCGCCATCATTTATATATAGGGTGTCCGAGAATTCCTATTACAGCGTTTGGAAGTGAAAGTAGACATCAAAACAAACAAAAAAGTACCCGGACACAAACCTCAAAGCGGCGTCCTTTCCGAGTTTGTGAAATTGCGTGGCACGGAAATTTGAAGCACCATAGCACAAAGACGAATGGCCGTGACACAGGCGGTCTGGAATTTCACACACGAAGTCACAGGGGTAGTGACCAAAAATATCAAAATCGAAACTCCAGAACAATTGTGCAAGGGATTCCCCAAAGCAAATGAGGGACTCCCGGTTATGTTTGCATATAAAGATGGGTCAAAATGAGCGGGAAATGAAAGTGTACGTAATATTAAATTATAATTCGTCTGTGCCATATCGATAGTGCAAACAGAATCAAAGATATGGAGAATTGTGGGTTTTCTGTGAGTTGTTACATATCCACCAGTAAACAGTTTCAAGTGTAGAAGTTTTTTCATTTCAAATGAAAGACAGTTGTTTTGCTGAGAGTCATACATGTGAAAAACGCAAAATTGGTACAGAACTCAGTCTTATTATTAATCTGTGGTTAGCAAATAATGCTAATAGTATTAAGCAGAAAGTCGTGTTGCAAAATGTGATTAGACACTATTCATGAGTACATGTTACATAATAATAGAGAGTTTGTTACCAAACCACCCTGGTGGGCTCTGAAAACAGCTGTCATGAATTCAAACCATGCGGCCAAACTCTTGGCTTTCCTCAATTCTACTGGGTAAATACTGGCATACGACCTGAAACACGTACCCCATGCTGTCCTAAGTAGACTAGTACGTTCTCATTGGCAAATTGTAGTTTACTAGCAGGACTGAGAAACGCATATGGAAATACTTAACTCACAGATATTATTCAATACAGTAAAATGTGGTATTTGTGTTTTCGACTTATGCTATTTGCATTAACAGAAAACATCATTTAGTGACATTCGAAATGAATTAAGTACTTTGTGTGTCTGCCTGCCACGCGGTTTGTGGGTAGGTCGAGCGCGGGCACGAACGCTGCTCCGGCCGACCATCCAGAGATTATCCCTGGTTTTGGTCAGTCCCACCAGGCGAATGCTGAGATAATACCTTCTGTAAGGCCAGGACCGCTGTGTTTCCGCATCCTTGGTCCTCCTCTATCCCGGCCTGAGCCTTAGATGCGTAATGGTCATAAATAAATTTAAAAAAGTAAGTAGTTTCGAAGTGTTGTTGCGTGTGATCCTAATTCGGAGTAGAAAAATATCGTACAGTGTACCTAGAACCTAACGTAATTGCTGTAACATACGACAAGTATTACGAGCAATTAAGTAAGGAAGCAGAACATACTATTTTGTGGGTTCAGCAAAAAAGTGTTACGAACAAGACTCATTAAGTGTTTTGTATGAAGCACTGTGAAAATAAAAATGGAAAGTGAAAAGTTGCATCAATTGATAACGAATAATGTCACTTCAATAATACACTAATGTTTCTGGAATGCTTTAAATTTGTTTACTGGTGGTTATGCAACCACTCATAGCAAACCTACAATTCTCCATATCTTTTATTCTGTTTGCAACTATCGATATGGCGCAGACGAATTAAAACTTAATATTACATACTCTTTAATTTCCCGCTCGTTTTGATCCATCTTCATTTGCAAAGATTACCGTATATATGGACCTAGCATGGCATTAAGGCACGGTTAGATAAAAATATCTGCTTCGCTCCAGCTTGCTTTTGTTGTTGTACGGGCTAGCGTAATACATAATTCGTTCCAAGAGCGAAAATCATTTCGGGCCTTATTTACACAAAATTAATCGTTCTCGACAAACATAAGTTCTTAAGTCGTTTCGGACTTAAGATTTGTATTTAGGTTAGCCACACACCAAAAATACGAGTTGGAGCGGAGCAAAGCGAAGCAGAGCAGTGCTGTACCAGTATAATTTTGTATGTTTCGCTCCGTTTTACGCTCCTCAATCTGTATACGCGCTACTATTTAAATATATGGATTTAGCACGGGTCTAAAACATGATTATACCAAGATCTCTGTTCCGCTTCAACTTACTTTTTCTTATGTACGGCTACCCTTGTAGTTTAGTATTGCTAGCGATTGTTGCTTGTTCCAATCATACCTGTATACGGTATATATGTACTCATAATATCCAAAAGAACAAAAGTTTACCTCCGAATCAGTTTGATAACTGGATACCATATGTTTAGCCTATATTAAATCAATTGTTTTACGTGAAACGAAAGTCAATATGAATCTCTGTTGCTAATGTGTTCTCTGTCGCTTTCCATATCGTAAAAACATGAATCCTGGAGTAATTTGACAGTTACGAAACCCGTCTGCATGATTTGTGACAACATTAAGAATAACTGTTACTTTCTTTTAAAATATTCACTTTAAGTTTATTTATACAGCTAAGGTAAGATGAAATTAGTTGTGTATGCGGTAACAGCACTGCGGCTTACTCCCATCTAGTTGTGGTCTCTGAGAAACAAATTATAGTAATTTTATATTCCAATACAGGGTGCCCCAGTCATATACGCAAAAAAAACTTCGGGAGATGATATGTCACACCAAAATAAGAATAAAAGTTCCTATAAACATGGGTCAGATTTCGCTTCGTTTTGGAGATACAGCGTTTCCAACTTGGAACCCAAATTCGACGCCTTATAATAGGAATAAAATGAATGATTCTCAATAAATCAAAAACGATACGATACATTGAATGAAAATTTCCCTTGCTGAAATTTGCTTTTAACAACATGATGCATATCAGAAGTGAAAACATTGCAACCGGTTTGTGAGTGTTGCCAAACTGGTATAACATTATTTTTTTTTCAAATGGCACTACGTCATCTTATTGGGTATTTGGCATCCTCTAGTGACAATAAACAACATACAAAAAGCACATACCGCAGTGTTGCAAACTATGGAAGAAATATCTTAGGAAAATACGTAGTTTGTATAAAATCGCCAAAATATTTCCGTTTCACACATAGTTTGCAACACTATACTGTGTATTTTACGTATATTGCTTATTATCACTAGAGGTTGCAAATACCCAATAAAGCGACGTAGTGCTATTTGAAAATTTTTAATGATATACCAGTTTGGCAACACTGACAATCCGGTGACATACCGGTAGTGTTTTCACTTTTGATATGCATCATGTTGTTGGAAACAAATTTCAGCAAGCGAAATTTTCATTCAGTGTATCGTTTCTGATTTATTGAGAATTATTCATTTTCTTCCCATTATAAGGCGTTGACTTTGGGCTTTAAGTTGGAAACGTTGTATCTTCAAAACGAAGCGAAATCAGACCCATGTTTATAGGAACTTTATTTTTATTTTGGTGTGACAAATCATTTCCCGAAGTTTTTGCGTAGCTATATGGCTGGGACACCCTGTTATTTATATATATAATAATAATAATAATAATAAATCACAGCCATATTCAATCCACTAGTGGATGAGGCCTCTCCCCGAAGGGAGGAGTTGGTCTACTGCTCCCACGCTGACCAGACGGGTTGGGAGAGGAGAGCCGAAGATCTCACTGTGATCGCCACTGTCTTTTATTCACAGCAGCTCCCCAATTGTCCTCACGATGCTGGGTCAACACCGAAATATTTGAGCCCCCATCGGGAATCGAACCCGGGACCGCTCGCACTGAAGTCGAGCGCGTTACCGACTAGGCTACGCAGGAGCTCATATATATATATATATCAATGTGCTTGTTGCTTGTATATATGGTCGATATGAGGCATACAATGTGAGTTACCTTGCTCAGAAGATATGTCTCAAAATGTAAAACAATTCTGTTTCACAATGGTAAATTGCCCCCTCGCTATGATTAATAGTGATAAATAATATTTTGTTGAACGCACATCGTAAATATGCCCCTTTGTGACTTCTTGCAAACTTTCTTGCCGAAAGAGTTAAAGAGATGCTGTAGATATCAATGAATTTATAACGTTAATGAAATAGAGAGCAACATTATGTTTTGGTTTACAGTTGATTAAAATAGTACACAAAATAAATAAAATCGTTGGAATGTTTCAGTTTCTGCATGGAGTTCTTGACTATTAGAAGAAAGACATACCCGCATGTGTATTATAAATTAGTATTTTCAAAACTCTCAATAGAAATCTAAGGTTGAACTAACTCTCAGAACATAAACAGATTGTATGTGAGTGCTGTTTGGTATTATGACACAAGTATAAATGATCCATATTCGTGTATAAATGCAATGCATTACATAGTCCGAAACTGCCTCGCATGAACAGTACGGAACATGTTAATGACCATTATATTATCCTCGTTGTTACTAATTATAGAGACTTCCGGAAATAACCAACGCGCGAACATGTGTTCTAATGATTTTGCTTTCCATAAAATGTTTAATGACCAAAATATCAGAATGTACTCATGTTCTCTCATACATGTTCCTCTCCCCCCTTTTTGTTTGTTTTACTTTGTTGGTTGCAGTTATCAGGGTTCGAGGCACGTACAGTTGAATGTGGTGCCCCATGTACTGTGTTCGTGCCATGGTTCCAGCACTCCTTGCTTACAATGTTCAAACACAAATGAAACCATATACATATGCACTATGTTTCACGTTTTTCTCTTCCGTTTGTATGTACGTATACTCTGAGAAATGAAAAAGTTAGCCATTCTTCAGTTGGTTGAAGGTGGGTAAATTCATTCCTTTTTACCTTTTCCGTTTTCTTATATAATGGCAAGTGTAGGAGATATAGAATTGCATGCAATATTTCACATTAGCTTACAATTACCCACAAAATAAAGGTGGCAGATGCAAACAAAACAAAGTTGTGAGAAAGTTACTCTTTTGGCTGATCCAATAAAAGATACATTTTCCCATCATCAGATTAGTATGCTGAGTCTTCATTCACAAAGGGTCCCGGGATCAAATCCACTACAATACGATATTATTCATTATCTTTTGTATTTGGTAGATAAATTGTCAGCAACTTGGTTGAACCGTTAAGAAACAACATTCAAAACAATGCCAAGATGTTAGAAAGCATGATTTTAGATCAAACTCCGAAGACTAATTTGATCTCGAACGGAGCTCTTCTGTCTATAACCTAATAAGAAAGCCCTAGAGAGTCATTAGATGTTAATTTTATGAACACATTGATCCTGTTAGTGGTTACGTGTAGCCAAATGGAGATAAAAATTGGTCGCTGGAATAATTTAGTATATAATCTCCCTCTTAACGTCAAGTGCTCTGCTACAATAGAGCAGCAAACTATTGGAGTAGTCCTCGTGTCTCAACTGAACCTCATCATGTTTCCTTGTTGTCGAAAATAATTTAATTCCACGTCTTCAACAAAACGAGGCATAATTTTTAATCGATGAACCGATTTTCACGAAACCGTTTACGTTTTGAAGAGAACATTTCCATGGTGGTTCCAATATAGAATCTTTAAGAGACAAAAAAAATAGTTAAAAAGGATTTTTAAAGAACACGCTTTTTAAGATGGACTGAAAAGTAAACAATAATAAATTGAATTAATCTTATGAATCGGAAAATAAAAGTGTGGGTGCTGTTAGATATTATGATTTTATGATAAGGTAGGCAAGAGCACCCGATTCATAACGTTAATTCAATTTATTATTTTTTACTTTTTAGTCTATCTTTAAAAAAGCATGTTTTTTTAAAATAATTTTTAATTATTTTCTTATATTTTACAGATGAATAGTAAACTCCCTGAGAGATAGGCAACCCAAACTTCACACCATAGATGCGGCATTGCGTGAATTTAAGGATAATTTCCAATTATTTTATTAATTAATAAAATTGAAGTCAACTGGATTATTCTATCGTACATCTAATGATTGAATATTGTATTGTCATCGGAAGGAAGCAAGTTTACAACATTTCAAAGAAATCGGATGATGGGAAGTGAGTTAAAAATTACAAGATTTGTACCAGAGATGATTACAGAGCAAGTAAATATAAAGCGTGTGATAAAAAAGAAGGTAAACAAAAACAAAAAAAACGTTTGAATGGATGCACTAACTGCACTAAATTATATCGTTCCTTGCAGCCCAAATACCGTACGTTATTTGGGTTGCATATAATGAAGGATTTGATTGGATAAAGATGCAAATGAAACAATCATAACCTTGTTATAAAAATGTCTGTGCATTTGTTTTAAACGAAAGCTCTAAAAAAGTATAACACATTGAGCACAATAGATGAGAATACTTATTTATTGAATATCTTAAACCTTTTATTGAAGTCGGCGCCAAATCATTACTGTGGAGCTTAGCAAGTAGACGTATTGTAGTGCTGAGTTCAACGAAGTTGTAAGATAATTTAGTAAATAAGTTTTACTTAACCACTGTGTTTATTATTTTTTAGCTTCTAGTACATTTTTAAAGCGGTATATTTTTATTCTTATTAGATCTACTTCAAGAACGTTTACGCTAATCAACCAGTACGAAAGAATCAGATGGCCATTTCTTTTACAGACAGACCCTGCTTCAGGTAACATTAAAAGGTTGATCGTGTTCCCTCTACTTTATGATAGAACCGAGGGAAGCGGGTGATCAGCGTTTGATTTCCAGCTTGTCCAGCAAGTACTTTTTCCACGAGAAGAGCTCAAGTGATCTCAAGTAGTTTCTTTCCTCTATAGTTCAAAAAAGGAAAGACTTAACAGCACCTTAGTAGTCTAGTGGTTATGGTCAAGAACAAGGGAGGCATGGAGATTAGAATCCTACTACTGGTATACCTAAATGGGATTTTCCAGAGATTTTTCAATTTCACCGGAGAATTACGGAGCGGAAGGCCGTGTCCGCTACATTACTCATCCCTTTTCCAAAGAGTGCTCTCCGAGAGACCTCATTCCTCACATTTCGTCCACGAAGTGGCGTATCTGATTTTACAGGAGAGTGATTTAAAATTTCCGTTCGACATGGTATCCTATTACTTATTTGATCTGCAGGTCTTCATATTTCCGAAACTAAGAGAAATTCAGGTACAAAATGTTGACAGGTGATAGAGCAGATTGGCAGCGGATGGATGGTGGTCATAACTTGAAAACTTTTTTTTTCGAGTTACACCACTTCGCCAATTCACCAGCGATTTGAGAGGCCAAAGACGTTTGACCATATCTCTAGACTAGGGGTCATCAAATGGCGGACTCCGGTCCGAATCTGGACCCCGAAGTCTTTATTTATTCGGATTTCCACGGTTTGATACGATACCAAGAGCAAAAATCAAGAAAAATTATTAGGGCCTATATGAGGAGCATGATATTCAGCAGAAACTACTAAGTACAGTTCAACTATTTTAGAGAATAATGTAAGACTTACCGTTTCGCGTATGCTGACAATTGAAACGGGCGTAAGCCATAGTGCTGTTATCGCCCGTACAATTAATTTAACCTTTTCTTGTATTGTCAGTATTCTCATTTTCTTGTAATTATTAAACACAATTATACAGAGTAACCAATAACCGCACTATCTTACTGTCCTGTTTTACTCCCTCTAACTATGGACAGCAAGAAATTTTTATTGCGATATTTCCATCAATCCTATCCCCAGGAAAAAATAATTGAAGACTCCTGCTCTAGACTGTAAGTAAAATAGATTGAGTTTTAATCATATAAGTAATAATGGATTTAAAAAAATATATGGGATGAACTTTCAACTTTTGGCCTAAGCCCCCTCACACCGCAACGAAATGATGATGTCCCTCGGAGCAGGGACTGGTGAGGTAACGACCAGAGTCTTAGTTAATATACCTCTCTGATATGAACAAGGTGAAAACCCCGTCAGAATGGCAGGCAGCGGAGCTCAATCCTGCGTGCGTTCTCATTACGAACTACACGACGTTACAACCTGGACTACGAGGGTTCGGTATCTTCAAATAGAGTTGAATGTCTTATTAAGATATTATCGAGATTGGGAAGTACTGATATTGTTAATTCAAAAACAAATAATATATATATATGGAATTAGCATTTATTGACATATGTGGAGATGAAATACTAATTGTCAATTAGTTTAGCAAAACCAGGATCCCATTAGAAAGTGTTATGATCTGTTTGACCGAAAATATTAGTCTTTATATGCATATCAGTTTTCAATTTAATTTAAAACTAATGTGTTTTCCTTTATTTAGGAAAATATATGTTTCTGAATATGTGTAGTTTCCAAATATCAACTTGCAGCAACACGCAATGTACAGTATATTATACAATGCAAACTGCTCGTTAACCATTACTCAAAGCGAAACGCATTCTAAAATAAATACGTAAAGCGTCGTGAATGAAAAAGTACCAGTCAAACTAAGCCAGCCTACGTTGTTCCTGAGAATGATAAACTCTCTTCTTGAAGTATTAAACCCGACATTTATAAATGATCATTTTGGTCCCAATGTAAATTTTTTTTTCTACCTGTGACCTGCTTCTGTCCGACTTCGTGTCAACAGGCCAAGGTCTAAAACATCATGTTTCACAAAATTGACTAAGACAGTTTCGTTGTGTTATACAGATATCAATATAAATACTTAGCCATGAAGAATTTTGAGCCAAAAAAAT
>JAGDQP010075726.1:0-10131 GCA_022664845.1 Lepisma saccharinum
TCTCCAAAACTGTTTTGTGCGGTCCTGGAGAGAGTGTTCCGGAATTTAAACTGGGATGAAGCTGAAATTAACATTAGTGGCGAATATTTGCATTCGCTGATGCTATAGTCCTGTTTGCTTCAAGTGCAGAAGAACTACAAACCAGAATGGAAGAACTGAATAACAAGAGTTCAAAAAAAGGCCTTAAAATGAACTTAAGTAAAACAAAAGTAATGTGCAACCAATATGCTGGAAAGAAAGAAGTGAAGATTAACGGAGAGACAATAGGAATAGTTGATGAGTATGTTTACCTAGACCAGCTTAAAACTTCGAATGCAAAGTTGACTGATGAAATAAATAGAAGATGTAAAATGGCGTGGAGTTCTTTTGGAAGACTACACATTATTTTCAAAAGCAAACTTCCAATGTGTCTGAAGCGTAAAGTTTATAATCAATATGTCTTGCCTGTAATAATGTACGGCTGTGAAACTTGGACATTAAATGCGCAAACGACTCAAAGATTGAGAGTCACACAATGAGCAATGGAGAGGTGCATGCAATTAACAACCAGGAGGGACAGGAAGAGAAATGAATGGATTCGCGCACAAACCAAGGTAGAGGATGTAATCAAGACTGCGAAGAAAATGAAGTGGAGATGGGCCGTTCACATACCCACAAAGCAAAATGACGTCCTAGGGATATCTGACGGATCTCCTGGCAGGATAGCGGGACGTCCGTAGGACGTCCTGTTTGAGTCCCGTTTACATGCATGGGACGTATAGTTATAATTAATCCTTCGTATAACCATACGAAGGCATATCCTTCGTATAGTTATAATTAATTAAATAATAATAATAGTAAGGTCGATTTAATTTATAGAAATTCCAGGTAGGTAATCCCACACGGCTTTCCGGGGGACATCCAGGGGACCTCCATACGGGATGAACTGTTTGTATTGCCCACAGAGTTATCCCACGGACGTCCTTAGGACATCGCTATGGGAGCAGGACCATTCTGACGGTAATGGGATCTAAATGGGACGTCCCAGGGATGTACTCTTCTATGTGGGTAGCTAGACGAACAGATGGAAGGTGGACGACAAATGTACTACAGTGGATTCCTACAGAAAAGAAACGACCGAGACGACGTCCAAATGCAAGATGTGTAGATGAAATCAAGCGTTTTTCAGGAGCTATATGGATGAGGAAATCAGCAGACCGAGATATGTGGAAAGAAAAGGGGGAGGTCTTCATCCAGCAGTAAATAGGAAACGGCTGAATATGATTATATATATATATATATATATATATATATATATATATACTACGCTGGACAGCGTGGGAACAGTAGACTAATTGCTCCCTCCAGGGGGGACCTCATCCAATAGTGGATTTAATATGGCTGATTTATTATACGATAAAACTATTCCATGTGCGACACGCACAATCCGAGAATAGCTCATGGGGAATATGGAGGTAGCGCTCCACATATTCTACGCTTGAGGTACTAAGTAAGGTGCCATGGTCACAACCGCCTTAACCTTCCCACAGTACCGCCTTAACCTAATGACACTGAGCTTTTTATGAGGTCGAGTGCATGTGAGAGCACCAGGGGTGGAAACACATAGAAATCTCCATAGTCCTTGCCGGGATTTCAATCCGGGTCACCAGAAACTTAGCCAGGGCGACTCAGATATATGTATGTGTGTGTACGGTATATATACATGTGTGTGTGTATTCGCAAGAAGCTACCATCGCTGAATGGTAATCGGGAATGGACTGTTAGTGTATTTTAATGTTAACACCATTTTTTACTATTTCTGATTGAATTGTTTAAAAACATTTAGTCACAAAGATATGCACGGTCTTGCTCCCACATTTTTTGTATTCATTTACGGTATTGAATATTTCGATGACGCGCTTAATTGTAAAGTATAAAGTAACGCGGACAATCGATGGTTTACTGTACTTAGTAATATTCGTTAGTAGTAAATGATAGAAATATTTGAACTAATATTCAGTTAACTTTAATATTAGCAAGGATATTTCCATACTACGATACAGATATATAAATTAAATAATTTCGAGTTTAAAGAGAATAAGTGTTGACTGTTTCCTCATAACTCTTATAATTAATACTTTTCTGGTGTAATACTTCACTCATCTCAGAATAAAGTTTTCTCCTATTCCTAAGACTCCGCAGCTCATTTCTCCAGAGTAGCAACGAACCTTGAGCATTCAGTCGAATCAAGTTAACACGCCAAAGCATAATAAAAATAAAACATTCAAATTTCCAGCAAAGACAGTTAAACAAAGTGATTTTGAAGTCAATTTATCATAATCTGAAGGTTCGGTTTGTATGGACTGGCGATCTCGTTTATCATCTCAATAAGAATTAAACAGTCATTTTAATACGTATATACATACACAATTGACACTTAAAATGATTCTTCCACGCTTCAATTAAAACTTTGCATATTGATTCTAGAGATTTCTTTTTTCTTTATTGTAACATTTCATGGAAGACACTCAAAACACTTGAATATTTAGCTGTAGCCGAACGATTAACATAGAAAAGCCCTTTCAGTTTGTATACGAATGTAAACAAAGTTTATCTTTTCATATTTATTACAAATCTATGCAGCTTATATTGTCTTCTGGTAACCTCTTTGTGTTTCTACAAATATTGAAGGAATTCGCCCGTTCTTGCTTCTCGAATGACTCTCCAAGCACGCGTCTCTAATCCGTATACATGTGTTTGCATTTCGTGTATATGAAGAAAGGGGTGGGCCAAACGGTAATATGGATGAAATGTATATCCGGAGACATAAAAAGACATAAGAAGTAGTGTAACTTAAAAAAATGACGAATTACTTACTTTTATGGAATGAATGCGTTGCAAGCTAAGGTTTTCATCGTGCAAGTGGGGTCAGTCAGCAAGCAAGGAAGAAGCAGAACTGGAGTGAGACAGAAAATTCTCTTTTCGCTTACTCTCTCTCTCTTCTTTTCTCGCGGATAACTAGGATGTGGCCATGGGGAGAGGAGAGGTTCGGCTGCCTGGCTATAGACAAGAGAAAGAAAGAGTTGACTGCAGTTGGGTTTGAGGACACACCCAGGACCCTCCACACAGGTCAATACGTTCTCAACCGGAGGTAGAGCTCTTCCGGATTGGAAAATACAGGGGGAGAACAGGGGAGGCAGCAGGGAACAGCTCTGGCGGTGGTTACTTTTTAGGAACAGTACCAGAAAAGCTTCAACATTCTATATGACATTTTAAGGCAATCCTTTCTCCGCTTTGAAATACCATGTTTATTGTCGTTACAGCTGGGTTATCTTTTTTCTCGTGTTATCTAATTCATATTGGGTGAAAGGGGGGGGGACAGATAGTTAGTTATGTTAAAGTGTAGCTGATTATAAGAATCAATTAGGGTTACCTGTTAATGAACTCCCATAGAAATAGGTTTCAGCTGTCTAATTTAATAATCATATTTTACGGAAGGCGTAAACCGTAAATGAAGATCCAATTTCATATGAAAATAAGCCTAAAATACAATGTTTCATACTTTACTTCTTAATACAATACAGCACTTTATCGTTTATTTTAAAGTTGCGTCTTTTTACAGAATTTTCTTTAGTTCACAAAGGTTCGTGGTGTCCTCAAATCTGGCAACGTTATTTTAACTCATATATCGACGTCATACAATCATGCTATTTTGCACAGCGACGTAAGTTAGGTTGTAATACAGTTTTTCATTATTACTTTCATTATTCTGTATATTTATATATTGTATTGTAAAAACGTTTTTTTTTTTAATATATAATTTTTTATCCTAAAATAAATACCAGCCTGCAATCATGATGGGTTTTGACTGGTTGTAGAACACTTTAGGATTTAAGTCAGAAAATACTAGCGTGAGAAGAAGTATTCGATAACAGAAATAACGCGAAAAACAATAATTAAAACTTTTTAAAGATATACTTTTCTTAAACAATTCGCACTAAAAAGTGAAAATAATTTTGTTAATGCATAAGAAAAGCTTGTGGGGTGCTCTCTCATATACACTCACTTTATACATTCTTTAATTGGCGTGCCCCATGCTTTTCTTTTTAGTCATACATAAATAAAATTGTTTGTTACTTTTTAGTACGAATTAAGAAACATATGTCCATTTTTTTATTATTATTTATTTCTTGTGTATCAAGACGTGTTTTAACATTCATTCCTTTTATTTTTTTTCAAACTATGATTGTTTAATATTCAACTGTTAATTTCCTCCTGTCCTCCCCCCCAAATAAGGTGATTACTTTTTGAAGAAAATAATAAAATTATTTGAATGAATGTGCGCATGCGAAGGAACTACAAACTAGTGTTGCAAACGAGACGAGACGAGACGGAGAAATAACTATAGAAAACGAGACGAGACAGCCTAAATCTCGTCTCTTGGGCAACACTACTACAAACCCATAAACGCCAAATATTCATTCTTGTTTTCGTATAAACCCTTTGGTTATCCATGTCTGATCACTTTGATCATTGATCACTATATGGAAATTGTTTCATACATTAGAGTCGTTTCTCAATTAAAACTTTCATATTGCCTAACTGTAAAACTAATTAGTCTTACAGTTTGCGGGCGCCAAGGATAAATGATCGTTACAAATAGCCATTTCCCCCACCGAAAACGAAGATTAAAACTGAGCGAGCAAGTTATATTTATCGTTGCTGTTTTTCGAAGCGATTGTATTGCCACCTTGCGGAGATTGGATTATAAAAGCTCACACAGGACCTCGTGGTGTCCATGACACGAACTACCAATACCCTCCACAGTATAGCGGGAAATTTAAAATAAACTAACGGTTTAAAGAAATGATATGTTTTATTGGTTTTCTCCCGTGTTTATATTTTGTTAAAGAGGAAGGTGGGGCACCAGAAACATCAAAACGGGCGGATTGTGTTTCGTGGATAATCAGTTGAGAAGACCTGCTGTAGAGTCCATCAATTACATTATAGCCATAAATAACAGGAGGGTGACCAAAGTATAGACTTTTGCTTATCTGCTCAAATTTTGGTAAATTAATTAAAGTCTTTATTTTATTACGTTAGCCACGACATATGACTAAAGTGAGGTGTTTCGTGTACAGAAGTAAAAATGAAACAAAAAACAACGTACCGAAAACATCAATCTCGCTAAATGCATTTCTTCCTTTGTTTTTTAAAATCATGATAGAGCCAGAATCATCTGGATAAACAAGTTTCAGGGACGTTTACCTTATCAAGTATTTCGTTTTGTACGGGCCCACATTTTCCGGGGTCCAATATTAGTATTTATATGAAATGTGCATAATTATTTCTAACATTATACTTATTTCACAAAGAAATTGGAATTTCGGATAGGGATCAAACCACTCGGTTTCCTTCCATTCGCTTAGCATAAGTTAGATTCGTATTGGTTTATCGTGCTGTGTAAATAAAAACTTGCTGTTATGAACAAATTGCGATCAATACCTGATAAAAGTCTTCAACACTGTTTGAGGTCATATCATTGAAAAAGTAATTAGGTTGATCCCTGAATAGGACTAAATTAACAGTAGTTTTACGACAATAAGCACGTGTTTATTATAGTGAAGAAACTATGTATATCCCATTGTTTGCCATTGAAAAGTAAAAGAAAAGAGTCGTATGTGCGAACAGAAGTATTTGATAAACGTTAAAAGATAGCACATAGACCTTCGTTCGGGCAAAGGTGGGTTGGGTTTTGACTGAAGAATTATTTTATCAATATTTTAATTATGTCAACTGTAAAATTAATTAAGCTGCACTTCCTTTACAGATATTAGCAATACAATTATTTGATAACTCAAATTATAGCAGTTTCATCTCCTCTCTTCATATCATTAAATGTGTAGTGTAAAAAAAACATGAAATGTTACATTATTTCTGGTACAAAAAATTCCCCACTACAGGTAATATGTATTCGATTCTACTAGGGGTCGTACGAGGTAATCTATTGTGTAAGGCTGGCGCAACTAAAAAGTATAAGGTTAAAATTAAATGCACTAATAAGTAGCATTGAAATAATAGAATATGAAATTACTCACCTGTTTCTCAGATTTCAAGTTATCTAAAGACACGGAATGATGGTTCAATTCACTCTCGGATTCTTTCTCTTCTTCTCTCTCTCTTTCAGTATCCGTGCATTCTTCTTCAGTTTCTCTTTGATTCGCGTCCGTTAATGTCTTTTGTAATTCATCAATGATTTCTATCGATGAAACAATTTCGTCGTAACATAATGTCTTTATAAACTCACCCTTATCGTCGTGTGTATCTGTACAAGTTGAAGTACGCGGCTGAAATACAAAAAATAAAGTGTTGCAAGAATTATTTTTAAGAGAATACAAAGTTTATTTGTTAAAATATCATGCATTAACGTGAGAATTATTATGAACTTTCAAAATTAAAAATATCGATTTACGATCCAAATCTGGGTTCGTGGGCTGCATTTTAATTATGTAATGCCTTCTACTACTTAACTAATGATTCACAATTATGAAAACTATTAAACTGAACAGGCGAAGAACAAAGGTTGATTTATTCTAGTTAGTGAAAGAACTAATTTGCTGCTGAAAATACATGAAATATACAAAATTTACGTACCGGTTGCTACACTTAAATTCTCTAGTTTAACAAACACCATATGCATGATGTACTATTAATTTTTTTGGTCTAGACATGATAAACAAAGGGTGCTTATTAACTGGAAATGGATGTAATAACGTAATAATTGCAGAGTACAAAGAAAGAAAGGTGGTTTCACTCAGGACTTGTACAATAAAATGATTACCGCTAGAAGAGTTCAAATGCAAGAGAGCAAACTATTCGCAAGTTATAATGACCTTAGGATGTAATACCTAATTCTTTGAAGTTCCTGCTCCATTCGTCTGTCGGCAACTTTCAACTCAGAAACTACTAAGGTTAGAAAAGTGCTCGAAGTGTCGTTGGAAAGTTTTTATTGAGAGAATCTGAAACCTGTTTAATTGAAATTGCCGGAAGAGTGCATGATATGGCCGGAAGAGTGCATTCTCAGTTCATAAATATGACAGCATATTTATTTGTTTATTAGAACATATATTTATATTTTAATGTCTTTAAGAATCTAGACAAAAGTAGCTGAGTTCTAGTTAACCATGTGGATGTCGCAGTTATTCAGTCGGTAAAATTGCAAGAATCATACTAATTAAACAGATGTGAAATAGTCTGAAACGAACAAATTCACCATGACTTAAATAATTGCAAACTGCTCTACCTAAAGACATAACATTGTCCGATTGCCATTAAATTTCATGAAGCACATTATATACACAAGCTGCTTAAAAAAAATATACTACTAAGTCGGAGCAGCGTGGATAAGTTGATTAGTGGAAAGTGGACACTTTCGTATGTCTAAAATTTACCTTACATTTTAAGGAGGAATCAGCCTATATCTGCATCCACAAAACCAATCTAGAACTCATGACTACCTGGTAAAATATAAAGCTATCCCATGTGTATATGGCGTATGGGTGTGCTTCATATATTTTTGACTTAAGTTACAAGGCGATTTGTTTCAGTCTCACGATCCAACTTAACTTCCCACGGGGTCCACACTCTGGTACCCAATTTGATAAGAGATTCAGTGCAACTCAGAGCACCAGACATGAGAACACTGCGAACACAATCCGCAGCGTATTAGACGTGATTTAAACCCGGGCTGTACGATTCGTGCTAAAAATCATGTTTTAATGAAAAGGGTTTGTTTCAACCAAATCCTCATTATACTATCAGCGTCAATTACTGATTTTGAATCCATCTATGACGTCTTTTCGTTATACATATGTTCCCTTATTAATGAGCTCTTGAATAGAAATTTGGATAACATCAAAATTTGTTTCATAAATGCTTAATGAAAAGACATCATACATGGATTCAAAGTTATTGACACTAATAGTATAATGCATGTATGTACTATCTTTAAAACAAAGCTTTTACAATTAATATGCTTTTTCAACACGTACCTGCTAGTCCAGAGTTTGAGAATCGTTTTATGGATGACGATCACGACAGAACATATTTTAAAATTAGAAGTAAATATGATGTATCATCAAGTCCCCTAAGGTACAGCACTTTCCCCTTCTATACATAATATTTTGCATTATATGAATGACGCATGTGTTTACTTAAATACGTAGAACTTAACAATTACTGGCATTGAAGAACAAGGTGCTCGGTGAAGAAATTGTGTAACATGAATTACAGAAATTGTTCAGAAAAAAAAGACCGAAATATACAACTATATTGTAAAGCGAGGAAAAAATATTGATGTAAATAACCACAATGAAATGAATGAGTGAGACAGTGCATGCATTCCTCAACTCTACCGCAGCGCTAATATAAAAGAACGTTGAAAAGTCAGTCACCGGTTGAAGGAACACGTTACATGTATGTGTTATAGTTCCCAAATACAATTGATCCGTGCCTTCAGGTTCGATGCATTATATTGTTAGATGTTAAATTCCGCGTTATTTACATCAGATGATGCTAATGGTGACTCTGTACTCGGCTAAACATTAAACGGGAAGGATTATCTACTTTATTAAATTTCATATTTACGCGCTTTTCAGCCTGTTTAGCTGTGGTGAATACTACATGCCACATACTTTCATTACGTAAGTCTATCATTTTAGCTTGCTCGCAACTGAATAAAAAAACACGCGTATTTCAAACAGGGGAAAATCAGTTATAACATTGTTAACAAAAGATAAAGGATGTAAAAGTTCATTTGTAACATCAACGGCGGACACAGTGATCTCAATAATTTAATATGTGTTACAGAAACATAGATGGCTATATCGAGCTTTGTTCAAAACGATAATATTGAATGTAGAGAGAAATCTAAATTTAGCTTGAAGTAATTTGAAAAGCAGATGGCTGTAGTAGTTTGACACTACTCTAAGCTAATGTATAATGTACATATTTATTGCGTACAATTTAACTTCCATGTATTCATTACAAAATTAATCACAAACAAATACTCATGTATACGCACCACAGAACTGAAACCATAAATGCAAAGGAAAAGGGATTTCACTCTAAATATTTTATATGCAAAATAATATTACCTCATTATAATCAATTTCAAACTTCTCCTTTTTCACTTCCCTTACTTGTTGCATAGCTTGGTACTCGTCTCCATTTGAAGCCATCACTCTGTTTATTAATTCATTCAGGACAAACAACAGGGAATGCAGCAGTACCGTTTAAGGAGATATACAAATCATCCATCCTTATGCCTCAGCGTATATCTTTTCAAGGTACTAGAAATAGCTTATTTGTTTATTGCCTCCAGATTAATAAGTAAATGTGGAAAGTTTCCCGAAAAATATTCTTCCTGAAACAAGAATGAGAATCTACAAAGTTACTTTTCATCAACAGTGAGTCAGCATATGTATGCAGCAAAACCGCATGTTGAGTTTGATACGGTAAAAAACATTTAGGATCAAAGTTCTAAGAAAACAACAACATCCGGCCTCTTTCTACACTTTTAAGCACTACTGACTTACCTGATTTTTAATGATACAAACACTAATGTTTCTTTAAAGGAAAAAGTGAACGCTGGGAAAACAGGAAACAGATTTTTATTTTTCGTGCTACTTTGGATTTTTTTTTTTACTATTCCGTGGTCCCTGACAACATTTAATGAATTAGTTAAAACGTCGGTTGATGTTCAAAACATATAACTATAAAAATTCACAACAGAAGTGCCTCTAAGTCTTAAAACATTATGTAAGTTTTATCGGTCTGAGTCGAAGATGCGTAAGGGCCAAATGTGGCCAGAAAGTTTCTCTCAGGTACAATGGTGCTAATGCATTTCTAAAGTAAATTGATTTATTGTACATATTTAACGTAAGAACCTTTAATTGTACTCAAGCTAAACAACAAATGCATTAGGTGTGTTAAGCAGTGAATACGGTTGATGAAAAGGCAAAAAAAAAAATGCTGTCAATAATACCAGTTGTTTTCTTCCCTCTTCTAAAAATACCACTTTTTCCTGTGTTTTTTTTTGGAACATTTTCGGTTTTCTCAGGCCGGTTAGAATTCTAATTTTGGTATGTGATT
>JAGDQP010075727.1:0-10131 GCA_022664845.1 Lepisma saccharinum
ATGTTAGCTTCCTGTTCCAAAAATTAGGCATTATTTATTGAATATTCTACTAACTGTCAATGTTACATATTCAGTTATATTTACACAAGGTTGACTGATTTAAAGCAACGTAATTTACATCATGATTTAAATCAGATGATTTTTTTTAAAAAGTCAATGATTTAAATAAATAATATAAATATTTTTTAAAAAGTAGAAATAAAGTGCAGTATTAAATCATTCTGTGGTTTGAATCATATGTAAGCTTGACATTTATATTTTAGTCTTTATGTGATGATAGGCTCTTACGATGTAAATCAAAACAAAGTGATCGACTTGAATTTTAACGAATTATTTGATTGGTTCATTTCATATTACAGGTGAAATTTTAGAAGAGAACACAGGAACCCAATTCACATTATAAGTTTGCAATTTGTATTACAAATATGTTTATTTTTGTAATACATATGAAAAGGAAAACAGAAATTACAGGTTTTGTTTACAAAACAAAAATTGTTGTTTCATAACATTACGTCCTAGTATCAAATTATTTAATTTGTTCACAAACTGCTCAAAAGCAATTTATACTCAATGGAAGTATAAATTTTACCTATGTGTATGCTGACGGATGAAAAATGCAAAGCTGCGTATACATCCATTACTGATTTCACAGCACTAAATAACTTTCAATGAATTGAATTTTATCTAAGGTCATCTTTGGATCAGACCGAATGGATGATGGGAGAATTGGTGGAATTAAGAAATTGGAAGGAAACGAGAGAACCCTGAGAAAACCCACGCACACGCTTTTTGTTCAGCACAAAGCCCACATGGCGCGACCGCGGCTTCGAAATAGCTCTCAATACTTTATGAAATATTATCAAAGGATTTCCCCAAATTGCTAGTACACTTTTGAGGGCTGAAAAGTGAATACTAATTGAAATGAACTAAAATATATCTTAGTAAATTTAATCCGACCTAGAATATTTCGTTAGGAAGATGTAGCCTGGAGGAAAGAAGCAATAGAGATTATAAAATTTGCAATTGCTTAGGAAGAAAGGAAGACAAACGTCATTTTAGAAGGAAAGCTGATACGTAGAAATATTTTAAATCATTTCTTTTTCAAACTTAATTACGGTGTATACCCCTCTGAAACCATTTCATTCATCGTGTATCGACGAAAGTAACGTAGACGTTTTCTACACGTTAACTTTCCTTGGTAAAATATACCATAAGTAAGTAACGCCATATCTTCCTTCCTTTTCAAAATTATTAGAATTTGTTGTAAATGCCTATTTCCATGGCTATCTTCCGTTGTGAATTTTACTCAAGTAAATTTTACTGGTTAAGGTATCTGAAAAGGAAAACTAACTAACTTTTTCAGCAAGTCATTTAAATCAAAAATTTTTATTTAAATAAAAAAAAAAAAAGAATTATTTTTCTCTAAAAAAAAATCGTGATATTTTCAACTCTGTATTTACACAAAAGTAAAAGCAATAGTTATGTAAAGTAGCTCAACATTAGAAATTTCTAAGATCAGAAAAAAACAACAAGATTTTCAGCTCAGAAGATAGACAGGACCTTCTATATCGTTAATATTACGTATTAAGTTACATTTAGATAAACGTCGAAGCATTAAAAAAAAAAAAAATCAAAAGTAAGAACTTCTAATACCGCAACATCTAAGACTTTCAAGTATTAAGGTAATCAACTCTCAATCTTACAGTGAAGCCGATTTTGGACGACAAGCAAAACTGCTGTTACTATTCCGATGCGGAATATAGAATAACTACAATAAATAATACTGGATGCTCTACGGAAGAGATGGTCAAGACGTCAAATACGTCGCTTGCGATTATCCTTATCACTAATATTAAAAGTAAGAAATAAATGAAAAGTACAGAGAAATGAAGATGAAGGTCCACTTTGGGATGAAAAAGATTGCAATGGTTTTGTATTTTGTCATTGATATAGAATATCGTGGAGTCAGTAGAAACTGCTAATAGGTGAAAACTCTGAGATATCGGCATTTTAAATAAATGTTTTGTATGTAGTAACATAAGAAATGAGAAACTCAAATACACTTTTTTTTCTCAAAAGTACGATTAAATTAATTTGAATTTTATTCTCTTCGCGCAACATGCTTATATAGATGTTACACGTTTACCTAAATGACTCTGATTGCGTGGTTTAAAGCTTGAATTTCGTACATTCCAACATAAAGTTTTCAATTGATAAAGAAAATAACATCCATCAACTTTCTTGGTGTGACTATTTCGAGGAAATATAACGAAATCCAAACCACCGTCTGCAGAAAAGCCAGAACTCGAACACTTAACATACACTATAATTCTGGTCTTTCTTATACAACCGAAGTCAATTTATGAAAATGTAGTTCTCAGAGCCTATAAATTAAGTTTTCCAAAAACAGACCAACACAAAATAACGACTGGTACGAGAAAACAGAAAAATACGCAGATATTACACGACAGGTATGAAGGAGTGATAAGTTAAAAAGAAAATCCTACGCAAAATTACCGATACACCCCAAAACTACATGAAATTTGACATGTGTAATATCATATTACGCCAGCATTATATCCATCAGACACTATAGAAAATTCATATTCACAAGTTTCAAAAGCTATTTTACAGATCCCCTCGGTTAATTGGGTGTATGAAATTTCTTGTGAATGTGACAATATGTAAATGGGTAATGGCTAAATGAAATTTTATGACCAGGGTTCAAGAACAAGGAAGAGATGTATTTTTTTTTAATTTCATGTCAGGTCTATTGTGACATCGATCATAATATTCCATGCTGCTTCATTCACCGCAAAGCAGATTCACACATCGACCAAACTATCAAAAGAGATCTGCTATAAGATAAACAAATCTTTTAAGTATAAATTGAGGAAATAAAAAAAACATGGTTTCCTTTCTCACGCTACTTTTATAAAACACAAAAATAATAATAAAATAGTAAAAACAAATTAATTTGAAAGTCGCCTTTCAATTTACGCATCTAGCCACACTCAAACAACTTATTTAAATTTCCACATCATCATCCTGATTTCTATTGCACATACTTCCCACATTCCTTTTCCTTTCCCAGTTCTTTTACGTATCACACTTACTGAACAAAATGTTTAATATGGTGAAGTTTATATTATTAACACGAAATAGAGGCAGAAAAAAGCACGTACGTAACAGAAAAAATGAATATCTATGATGTCTGAGCAATATGAAGTAAAAATAATAGTGTTATCTGTCGAAGCACATTTATATGCGTATCAACTACATGATCACTGACATCTACGAGCCATGTCAGCTGAATACTTCTTTCTACCTTGCCATTTACTACACAAAGATAGCAGAATCTCTTCATTTTGCAAAGTACAACAATGAGTCATTCACTAAGGAAACATGCTGATCTAAGCTAACCTGTTATATTAATATTGTAGAGGACAGAAATGAAGCTTCAAGCAGATTACCTACAGACAAATGTAACTGAAAATCTGTCAATACTGTTAAGAATATTGTTAAAATAAGAGTACTAGGAACAGTACTAAAAATGTCGGGTGGAAAAGGTAACGGGACGCTTGGAGATGTGGGCTAGAAAGGTAACGGTACGCTTGCACCTAGTGGAGGCGATTGTCTATTGAAACGGCGTGCCTTCTCGTGCGGCCTCCCCTCCCCCAACGTCGAGCACTGACTAGGAATCGTACTTACCTTTGCTACTTCTTTTGTACTTTCTCCTACAATCAGAACGTAGTGTGGAGGATTGATCTGAACCTGATAAATGACAAGAGCATCTTTTCCTTTCAGAGGCTTCTCAGGAGTCTTCACAAAATGTTGATTGGAAAAAGCCTTCCCGTCATGGTTTGGTAATGGTGGCAACTGGGAGTCCATATATGCAGCAAACAAATGCATTATAATCTGTGTGTAAAATACAAATGGTTCGTTAATAATCACGCGACAAGTTAACATACATGCATACATTATATACACAAATGGGAATCTAGTTAATACAATTCTATTCCATATATCCGACACTGTCTTTATCCCCAAGACGAAACTACGAACGATACATAAGATTTCGATACAAACGCTGCTGCAGAGTATTTTCACTCTGTCAAAGCTACACAAAACATACTAAAGGAAGATTTAATAATGCAACCAAATCACCTAATTGGTTGATTTGATCGTTGGCTGCTGGAACTTCGAACCTGATTAAAACTTTATATTGAGTACGTAACAAAAATAAATAAATAAAAAAATAAAACTCGCGCATTCATGCGTTGACATTATCGTGCACTTTCTTAATTTGTATATTTTTCGCTAATTCTACGAGGATTTCCTGCATATCGACACTGAAAGTTTGATTGAAACAATTCTTTTAGCCTTTCCAGCAACTTAGTGCTTCAACTCGATTCTGTCATTAACTTTGTTCGTGAAAAAAGAAAACGGTCCTGGTCTAAGTCAAAGCCATTCGTGTCAAGTAACTGAGAAACAGTTGGTTGAAATGATCGTTCGAACAAAATGTTGTTAATATTTCTTATTAAGAACCAACTGCTTTGCTTAATTATTCGGAAACGCTACAATTATATATTTTTTCAAGGCAAATGACGACCGAAACTATTCATGGCAATGAACAAATTTAGGATTTTGCTAAGATAATTTAGTAGTTAAAACTAAGCTATCAAGAAAGATTAAACAAGAATCTTAAGATGATGGAATATCTAACGGAAAATCCACTGTTTAATTTCGTATGGATTTCAAACTAATAAGTGAGAAGAAAGTACAATATCAAGGTAAAAATACGAAGCTTTTATTTTCCACAATGTACAATTTATGGAAAATTAACCTTTAATCAATTTTCATTTTATATAGGCCGTTTTTTCTTCAGCTTCTTACTTTTTGAACAACACGTCTCAATACTCCTCCAGTCTGGCATGCAGGTTGCCATCGCTCTCTGAACCATGTTCGTTGGTATAGCTACAACTATTTCTTTTAATGTTACTTTGAGTTCCTCAATGTTCCTAGGTTTATAACTACACTTGAAACTTCAGACAGCCCCAGAGAAAGTAGTCGCATACTGACCCAGCCTTCCGACCATGGAACATTTCCTCCTTTAGAAATCATACGCCTTGAAAATATTTGACGAAGCACAATGATGGATTCTCTTGCAATATGTGATGTGTATCCTGCAAGAACGATATCCTCTCGAGATCAATTTCACCACAATTTTATTGTATTCCGGCAGGGAACAGCACCATGACGTGAAATATTGAAACGACGACGGAATAATCACAACTAAGTCGCCATTCTTCAAAAATGTTTCCACCACGAAGGCACGATGCACAGCAGTCCAATTCTCTATTTTAACTGAAATTAGAATAGTTTACGATAGCGCGCAATATGTTATATCCGCTTCCCGGCCAAAAGACAGACTGCTGAGAAATCAGTGGTGTGTTTAAAAAAAAAAGCACATCAGATTCCGCGGCGTGTGTTTAAAATGTAGTTAAAAAAAGAAGAGGCCGAAGAGAGAAACGCCACTGTTATATTAAATGGTATTGTATATCCTATTGTTGTGTAAAATAAAAAAAAATATTCGAGTTACATTTTATAGTGTTAATTTCAATTTTAAATCGTCAGACTCCTGTGGCCCACCCTATACGTGTTTATAAAGTGGGAGTGAACGCAAAAAGTAACAGAAAGTAAGGAAGAGCAATAAGAGTACAACTGAGAAGTTTAACCGTATATGTGGTAGCAACTTTGTGTGTAACTGTATTAGTGTTGCCAGGTCATGCATATGAACATCGATGAATACTAAGAGACCTCAGTACTACCCGTCCCTAAACATATTTTGAAATAACGGACAAATGACGAGCAACAATATTTTGAAAAGCGGCCCCAATACTGCTTCAGAATACATATCGGATGAACTAACTCACAGTTTCCATGTTCTGTTTTCGATGAGAAATTTGAAAGCCCGTAGTATGACATGACAACAACCCAGGTATTCAAATTTCTCATCGAAAATAAAAACACTGAGATCATGAGTTAGTTCATCCGATAGGGTGTTCTGAAGCCTTAACAGAGCCGCTTTCAAAAATATTGTTGTTCATTATTCATGTTACTTTAAAATATCTTTAAAAATAGGGTCACTTTAAGAAATTACGAAATTGAAAAATTCGATAATGACCTAATGTTGTTTAATCAACTGAAATAAACCCCCCCCCCCCCCCCACACACACACACAGGGTTCCCAACAAATTATGAACAGTGGAACTTCCTGGCACAACATCCCTTCCCTCATCATACTCTTGTCAAGGTAAGTAGTGGTCGCCATGGGAAATGAAGCTCCCCAAAATGGACTCTTTATTAAAGTGTTTTGGGACTACTTCATCCAATTTTGGTAACATATATGACTCTGTGGAAGATCAAATCCGAACACAGAATTCAGAGATCAAATTTAACGGAACAGTGGAATTATACTTCAGTTTAGAGATGGTGTTGAATAAATAATAAATGCAGCTCTGCTTATATATTTGAACATAGAATGTAGATACAGAAAAAAAAAAAAAACCGTGGGCTGGCTGTTTTATCACTTTGAACTGGTAGACTATTTTTGAGCCACAAAAAACAAAGTTCCTAGGATACCATTAACAACGAGCAATTCTTACTTTTGCACTAAGAAATTTTGACACGAAGGAAATAAAATCAAATTTATTCCATTGATATAGACAAAAATGCGTTGCCTTTTAACCCAATATTTAACGCAAATCACTTGGAACAGTTTTCTATTTTGACTCCGTGAAGTTACAGTGCAAAAGTTAGTCACGACCTGGCCTTCATTGTCCTCTAAATTTGAACATGGATAAGACTTACAAAAATACATCTACGGAACGGGCTTTGGCAACAGGGAAAATACGTGAAGCTACAGGATTTATGGAATTCCGTCAATCGTACTTTAACCAATAATCGGGACGGGCGTAAGCCATAGTGCTGTTACCATCCATAAAATTCAATTTATCTTATCTTTAACCAATAATCTTGCAGGTTTTTCGGTGGTCGTAGTTACACAATGCAATTCTGAAAAACCTGGTGGCTAAAATATAGCAAAAACAGATCCCAACCGCTGCCTGAATGCAATAAAACTTGCACACACTATCAGTCAACCTGATAGGCTCCCTTCCCATTTGGTCAACGGACAGTCTACCGGATGAATGTGCCTTTATAGTTAAATGCTACGATAGATAAATTATTAGTAACAACTCGGTGTCCGAAGAGCACAACAATCAATACCTACTAATATTACCAAGCTGCTATCAAATCGTACGCCTGCACAAAGCGAAGCTTTAGAAGGACACCACAAAATTAATGGTAAAGAACTTACGGCTACACGCAGTCACGTACATTTCTTTCACTATGTCCGTGAAAAGGAATTGGGAAAGTAGAGACCAGGTTCAATATCTACAATTCCGGAATTCGCCTGGGTACTGGGGAACCTTGCAAAACCTGTCAAGATGGCACGAGCGAGCGGGACTCGGACTCGCGCAGCCTCGCCAAAGCTTAACCGAAGCCAGCAATCGTAACCACCAAACCACGTAATGACATAGTACGGAACCAAAGATAAACAGAAAGTCAAATGATGTTCACTTTAGTAAAGAAAGGAAAACATAATACTGGGTCCATGGTATTTAGTTTTCCCTAGCTTTCGCTAATTCTAATTTCATAAGCCAGCATGCGAAAGAACATTTGAATTATGTAAAAGTTACAGACTATCACAATTTTTAATTTACTCACCGCTGCATCAGTAGGCAAGTGATCTTCCCACTCCTTTCCATGAAAACTACCACCTCCATTCCAACAATAATTGCTCATGCAACCACCTTTTGCGAGTTCTGAAAGAAAGTGCTAAATATTATTCCAGATTAAAAATATCATTATTGGAAAAGGGAAGAAGACTTCTAGTTGTTTGCTGTACAAGTATATGAAAACCGAAATATTTTCTACTTACACGTCCAATTATCTTATTACAAAATTATTAAAACGATCATAACAGTAATTCTCTGATAGCGATAAAGTAATTATAATATAATATAGAAATACCCTTCTCTTACGATGAACTGGAATTTATTTGTGGTCTTTAGGCATCTCAAGCCAGGAGAGGATGTCGTACGGTAGTCGGCCAGAACAAAGTTTCGTAGGTACCACGCCGACATGTGCCTAGTGTGACAGAAAAAAACTGGAAAAACCAGTCACGATGGATATCCAATGTTATCGTTCCCAGGACCTTCCGATAACTAAGCCAACGCTTTACAGCCGAGCTAGGGCCACTCGGTCTCTTACGTATGAATAAACAGATGTTACTCTTATCCCTCGTAAGTCTCAGTCACACAATACCGCGTGTTCACTTCCACACAAATAAATCAGAAGCTTTTGAACTGACTGACTGACTCACTCTCTCTCTCTCTCTTTTTCTCTTTTTCGCGGCAGGCATGACCAATAAGGTAGGTGTTCATTAGTGTATGTATGGCTTGAGACAATTCACAATGTAGTAATTCACGACCGAGATATACCATACTCAATCCCTCAGTGCAGTCCACTGGAATTTGCTCTAGTGTTATCAGCTTGTAACCTAAGATCATAGTTTCTACAGTTTATAATGTTAATAGATGATGCTGTTTTCCAGATATTCAGTCCTTGTTAATCATCATCTTTTACAAAATAGAAAACTTTCATCTAGGTCTATCAGCAAGTATAAGGCTGCATTAGAATGAAATAAGAAATGGAAAAGAAAGCGCTTTAAATATAGTTTAAAAGACTTTACCTTCCATTTATGAGCCTGGGTCTATTTGAATTTGAGTCAATTTGAATGTGGTCTTTAGGCATCTATGGCTCAGGCCGAAACTGAGTGTAAGTCAGTAACCGGGAGAAGGAAAAGGAAGACGCAGCCTCCTGGTGTCCAGGTTACGATTGTTAATTTAGGATAAGCACTAGGGAGGCGGCGCGGTTTCGAGTTCCGTTCTCGCCCGCCACCCTGACTGAGGTTTATTAGTTGTCCCCTCAGTTGCACCTGACGAATGCCGGGATGGTACTTAGAATCTCTGCCCTGTCGCTATCTTCTCTATCCCTTCTCCCACAGCAATAGCAAAAGATTTAGACGTGACTAAGCCGCTGTAAAGGCCACAAATTGGAAGCTTCAAATAAGGTACAGTAGAGGTTCGGACATTAAGGAGACTCAGTTAGAAAGATTGACAAGAGTAGGATTCCAATGAGCGCTACTTTCGTATGCTAATCCGTAATTTCCGATTTTCATCAATAGAGCATTTAAGCCCGACTTTGTAGTTATTCAAATCTGAGAGTAGGTATGTCAAATACATGTTCCATACAAACTAAATTGTGTACACATTGACTATGATACATACCGGTAATGCGAGTTACTAGATACTCCTGGTTGGATGTAACTTCAAGAAATGGTATCAAATCAGCCATTGTAGGAATATTTTGAGCAACTTGCATGATCTGAGCGGTTTTCTTCAGTCTTTCTATACCCACGCCGCCAACTCTAACATCTACAAGTCCTTGTCGCTGAAGAGCATCGTTCACAGATGAAATTTCATTCATTAGCCTCTCCAGAATGGTTTGTGTAATCCACTGCATTAAAAGAATAACTTGTTAGCCTGCCATATGTCAAATAGTCTTCATGAACATTTATGTATTCTTATGTACTTCTTTTTATGATGGCTTAAATTCATACTATATAATTTGAATTTGCTTACTGAAAAATGTTAGCTTTAAAAGAAAATCTCAGGAAACGCTTGGAATATGATCAATATTAATCTTTAATCTGATATATGTCAATAAGATTATTAACAATTTACCAATATTCCTATACCTCTTGTAAAATATATCTGCATTGCCTTATTGTAATATTCATCACCAAAGTTTTCAACACTTCAGCAGCTCTGAAACATTTATTGAGTTCATCCTGTCGGATTCAGGTATTTTATGAAATGTGCTACGCGAAGAAGAAAAGAAAAAAATCACGTCTGAAGTAATATTGTGGAAACAGCATTTTTCCTAACACCGGTCCTTTGCTTAAACGTTTATATGGTGAACATTTGAAAAGATAATCGGTGT
>JAGDQP010075732.1:0-10131 GCA_022664845.1 Lepisma saccharinum
TTGAAAACCGAGGACTAACATATGTGGGAACTCTTAGGAAAAATAAACCAGAAATCCCCCAGGAATTCTTGCCTTCTGGTAAAACAGAAGTTGAATACTGTCTTTATGGCTTTAAAGAAAACGTCACGCTATTGTCATTTGTCCCCCAAAAACACCAAGCTGTAATTTTACTATCCAGTATGCACCACTCGAAAGAACTGGATGAAGAGACAGGGAAACCAGAAATTATTGCATTCTACAATAGCACTAAAGGGGGTGTGGATACGCTGGATCAAAAGTGTGCCAATTATTCTTCTAATAAAGATTTCGGCGGTGGTCTTTAGCAATATTTTTCACGTTAGTAAATATAAGTACAGTAAATAGCTGCATTCTGTACTTATGTTTCAGCAACAGCCCAAGTATTTCCATATACATATTTGTGAAGGAACTAGCCATGAACCTCATGAGACCTCATCTTCAAAGGAGGTTGAAGATTCGTAGTTTGAGGAGTGACCTGAAAACAACAATCGAGGATGTTCTGGGGAAGACAAAACCGAACAAGGAAGACGAGCAACAGTTAGCAAAAAGTGACAAAATGGAACGCAAAAGGAAATGTAGCCTTTGTCCTTATCAGAAGAATAGGAACACACAGCATATAAGTGCGTCAACTGTGACAAACCAGTATGTCTCGAATGTTCCAGGAAAGTGTGCATGATGTGTTTGGTTGACAGAAGCACGTAATTTTGAAACTTGCTCTGTACTTTCAAGAAAACTTTTGTTCACAGAAAAAAAAAGTGTATTACAAAATTTCATTTTCATGAAAAAAGAAATTTTTTTCTCAATAATAGTTATATTTTCTTACGTAGCATTTCCATTATGTATGTATTTTGAAATAAATGTTACAATATTAGAAGATAAGAATAAATCTATGTAATACTTTGCCAAGGAAAACAAAGTTTCGGCGTTCCGTGTCTGTCAGACACATACTTCCAATTATGTAATAAAAAATCATCCTTCTAGTTAAGGGTTAATAATATGCTTGTAATATGTTTCTGCCAAATTATTAGTTAGAAATTCAGGATTTTTAAAATATCTACCGAAACAAAAAGAAAAAGGTAGTGCAGCTTCGATTCATTTTTGGTATAGCTTTATTAATGGTTACTTAGAAGTTACGGCCCTTAGGCAGTGTTCGATTTGTTATAGATTACGAAGGCAAGGTGTCGTAAAACTTGTGGTTGCTTGTAAGTTTTCACCTACAAATACATGTATGCTATGGGTAGAAATATACAAAGATTTCTTTCCCTGGTTAGGATGACGTTCGGAATCACCAACAGGGGATGAAATCCCCCTTCACACATCAGGGGAAAAATTCACGGCAAATCGAACACTGCCTTTAGGTATGTTTGGTTCAATCTAGGATAGGATACGGGAGACGATATATATAGAAAGAAACTCGGCCAGGGCATATTTGGAGGTTCCAGCCTGACTGATTATGGAAAAACCCTAGAAAATCTGACATATGGCTGGCCACCATGAGATGTGGAAGTTCCATCTTAGAGGTTTTGAGGATCTAAGACGGTTTATATGCTTCTATGTCTTACGCATTACAATAACGCGTTATGACTTACGGTGGAAACTGATCGTTGATTTAAGTATTGGTCTGTAGTGGCTTCTTGTACACATAATGAGTAACACAGGATTTACGGCGAATTAAAATGTTCAGAAATTGAATGCATGTTCCTTTATGTAGAAATTCCATAAAGGACTCATGAGCATGCTTCCCGTGAGGTCAAATGATGGAAACGCGGGCGGAAAAAAATAAAAAAAAAAAAAAAAAAAAAAAAAACGGTTTCAGTGGTGATAATTTTAAGTTTTCAAGCTAAAAGTATTCCATGAAAAAGTTGGCAACACCAGGCATGTGTATATTTCAATTATGATGACGACACTCTTCTCTCTCAAAACGTCAGAATTCTCACCTGATTTTTAACCAGCTAATCGCACGAGAACACATTCGTGGTTTTCGAATAATTAAAGTGACAAGGATATGAAAAGTTTGCAACACTGAAAGAATAATTTGTAATATTCAAGCGACGAAATGTGTTCCTGGTTTGTGATGAGAATATAGATTATTCACTTATCAAATTTAATATTCTGATTCAATGCATCAGGGAGAGAAAGTGATTTTTCTTTATATCGGTTTATTTTGGTTTTCCTTTTTAAACTAAATCTAGAATATTACAAGTGAAATACTAATTTTCTCCTCTAACAAGATACATTCGCGAAGTGCCTGATAGATATGGGTTTAATATGGAACAAAATGCAAAGTTCTGCTGGGTCCAGTTTGTATTCTACTAATTTAAGCCGCCCATAGCGTTAATTTGCCTAATTATGAGTGTTCTTAAGTTAGGGATTCTATCGTAATGAATGTTAGGCTCGAACACATTCAAACATGACTACTGAAGAAATAAATTTAATTATGACACCACTGTTACAAAGAACGTATCCAGATTTTTCTTTCAATTAGAGATTAATTACACTTTTTAATTTCCTTCCAATGTATAAAAAAGGAATATCGGTGCACAGTGCCACATAAGCACTAATTCCAGATAACTAACGTACGACCACGAAAGAGCAATAACCATTTTTTACTGCAAGAACTCTTATGGTTTGTCTATCTAGGAAAAGTCAGTATCGGCAGCTAGAACCTTGTTACGGCTCCTTTTTTCGATATTGCAAGGAAATTAAAAAATAATTTTTAATTGGTAGCAAAATTAAGTCTGGAAACGTTCTTTTGTAACAGTGGTGTCATAATTCAAATTATTTCTTCATTCGTGATGTTCATTTATGTTTGAATGTATTCAAGCGTAACAACCGTTATCACGGAATCCTTGAGTTATGAAGACTCACGGGCCGCGATGCCGATCCAGGTGGTCGTGCGGTAGTCTAGCGACTCCAGGATCGCGGGTTCGAATCCCGCGTTGGGCATGGATGTGATTTTAACTGTGTTGTCAGTAGTTAGGTGCAACAGTAAGGTAAAATTGGAATAGGGTTAACTGAATTAATTGAATAAGGAAATGGTCCGCTTAGGGCGAACTAAGTTAAAAAAAAAAAAGCGGTGGCTTAACGGTTAGAGCGCTCACCTCTGGCGCTTGGGATCGTCGCTTCAAACCCTGCTCGTTCTATGTGAGCTTTGTGGTAAACAAACACCATGTGTGTGTTTTCTTTTGGTGGGCGGGGCTCCCCCGTTTCCTCCCACTTTCTTCATTCCACCATCATCCATTTGGCCTAAGCCAAAGTTGCCTAAAACCCTTAAAAATAGATTCAAATCATGAAGACTCATAACGATGCAAATTAACGGTATGGGTCGCTTCCGCTTAAATGAATAGAATACATACTACGCCCAGTAGAATTTCGCACTTTGTACAATATTCAACTATTTACTAAATGAGTCAGCAGATGATATATACCGTAAGTTTTCGGTATATTTGTAGCTATTTTATTTAGTCCCCTCCCCCCTTCCTTCTCATAAATCCGTTTCGTTTCGTCTTCTATCGCTACTTTCGTTTCGCCGGCGGCGTAGTGATGCATATGCATTATGCTAAGTATAAAAAGGTATGTTATCAATTTCATTTTGTACCAATCATCAGTGCTTTTAGTGTTCATGTCCATGACATCGGTTAACGTATGACATTAGCTTATTTTGATAGTAAATTGTGAGTGGCTTCGTGGTCCAATCGGTAAGACAATGGACTTCAGACTGCGTGACTCGTGTTGGAATCCGCTCCTTTCAAAACTGTTTATATCTGCATTAACTGAACCTTGAAACTTCATTACGAAACATTCAGTATCAGAATTTGCCAAGGTCTAGAATATATTTTCGGAAATTGCTACAGCAACTTTGTTGCACATTTGTCAAGTGGAAACCAATATATTTGCAGCAAATGTTTATATTTGCCATGACTACTTAAATGCAAGCATTTTTTATTTACTGTTGCAAGTTTCTGAAAGTGTGATACAACTTTTCTTTGCTATCCGAGTAGTTAGATTTCGAAAATGAATCGCTAAAGTATTACGTATTGCACTTTTACAGTGTTTCCACCTTGTCGGTTTGATCTTTCCTTTAATTACTTGGAAACTCTGTGCTTAAGAGGATAATTTTAGAGAGGGATTTTTGTCTTCGAATTTACCAACAAAACACATAATACAGTGATCTCCACGGGCACGAATTTTATGCGTGTAAAGACTGAAATAAAACGATGTTAACACACTCAACTTTGGTTAGGTATAAAGAACATCTATCATACTCAAAGTTGAACCACAGAAAATAAAATATGTCGTTCACCAGACAGGCTTGAAATGTTTTAGATTTGGAAATTCAATGAGATTCTACGTAGGATGAAAATAATTTCTAAATTAATTTCTAGAGGTTGTAGTAACGTAACACTAGAATATATGACAAACTAGTATCTGTGTAAAGAAGAAACATTTCAGCTAAGAAATTATTATCTTTTATTACAAATTTTCCTGTTTCAAAACTTACAAAAAAAAAAAAAAAGTTTACAATCGTATTAATTCCAACGATCTTGACACAGAGATAGAAATTCAGTATTTAAAGCTAAAAAATCACAAAATATATATATTTAACTCTTGTAGTAAGAAACCCCTTTCTACTCGGTAATAAACATACTACTTATAATATCACAATAGGTATTTAAATGAATTCAAAACAGAAAATGATATAACACTACTAGAAATAGTGCGTAATTATTACAATTTTAATAGCGACATATGAATGAACACTTGTCTCTGACATACACCATTAACGACTTTTTTGTTTCCTTTATTTTTCTGGCAGATTATGTGACACGATATCATTCTAACTACCAAATAAGATTGCGAGTATTTACTACAAAATTCTTCATTGAACAGAAATAAGTCAAAAGCAGAGCAATTTTTATTTTCCTGGCCCTTAACACCTTTTAGAAGGAAAGAAAACTTTAATTATAATGAAAAAACTCTGCTAATATAACCTTAATTTATATATTGGAGCACACTACTAACGATGAAAAATATATTCGAAATTCTTTGGCAAAAAGTTCACAGATTATGTGTTTGTGCACAAAGCACCTCTCTGTGTACTAACATGTCCTTCTTCAGCTCCTTTCTTCGAGTAAATCTCGGAACGAAATCGTCCCTAACAACCGTATTAATTGCTACAATCTTCATACAGAGATAAAAAATCTGTATTTAAAGCTAAATTTACAAAACATATGTTTAACTCTGTTGACTCCTTATAATATTGGAATCAGTATTTAAATGAACTCAAAACAACAAAATGAAATTCTATTAGAAATCACACATAATTAATATAATTTTAATTAATTGCTAAATATGAACTGAGATCTATCTCTGATATACACCATTAAAGACTTTTACTTTTTTTTTTAACAGAACATTAGACAATAATATTGCAAGTTAAAATCTACTACAAAACAGTATTACTCGAAAACTCTTCACAAGTTCTTTTTGTACGTTCTAACAATTTTTATTTTGCTTGCCGTTAACACTTTTTGATATAACAACAATCTTTAAATATAATGAAAAGATACTACGAACAATAAACCTTAATTTTTGTATACATTGGAACACTGTCTATTAATACTTCTCCATCTGAAATTCTTAATCCAAAAAGTTCACAAGTCTTGGCACGTAGCACTATAAAGTCGTAGCAATGTTTACATGACTGCCAAGACTAGTCTTCCCTGTGTACTAAAATGTGCTTTTTGAGCTCTGAACTATGAGTAAATCCCGGACCACTGTCCTGAAAACGCATCAGAGTTTTTTCTCTGTGCACTTGAAGATGCATTTTAAGAATCCAATTGAATTTGAATTGCTTTCTGCATTGGGTACATTGGAATGCAAGATCGCCTGCGTGGGTCTGTTTATGTTTTATGAGATTTGAGAGCAGTTTGAATTGATTCTTACAATCCTTGCACTTGTACATAAATTTCTGTGAGGGTACACGATGGTCATGTGTTCGGAAATTCACTGCTGTGTTAAACTTTCTTGTGCAACGGCGGAGATGCATTCGAAGCAAATAGTTGTACTCGTATTTCTTGCCGCAATATCTGCACTGGAAGCATTTGTCTACGTGAATAACGCTGGGTGATTTTCTTTTTAGTTTCTTGGAAACGGACCTCCCTTGGAAGGGGATATCACCTCTGTTCTTAATGACTTTCTTATTCTTGCCTCGAGATGGAAATAATCGCTCTTTGTTTCTCGGTATTTGTGGTATCTCACAGGGTTCTGTCAGGGTGTATTCCCATTTAGGATTATTTACAACTTGTGTGCCTGGAAGTTTACCGGTACTCGTTAGACGCTGATAACATTTCCTTTGTTTTTTGTTCTGGCAACTCAAAACTTTATCTGCTAACTTTTCATCAATGTTGATTCGCTCCTTAGAGCAATTTCCCACTTGAGGACTTCCCTTTACTCCAGACTGACATGGAGTACTTGAACTGACAGTTTCATCCTTATTTGTTTCTACAGTACGCTCGTGAATATAATCTCTTCTGCTGGGCTTCTGTAATTTTCCTTTATTTGTAGATGTTGAATCTGCTTCAACATGTGGTGAATTAGTACGAGGTACGATTTTGAGTTCCTCAATCAACACCACCACGTCTTTGTTTTCTCCGGTCTTCATGGATAATGCGTTGAATTTTTCGGATATTCCTTTTTGACGCGACTTTGAATATCTCTTAACATTTCCATCGGCTTCAAACGTAAAATAACACAAGTCATCTTGAGAATGGTCTCCTGAAAGAAATTTGTAAGAAAGAAATCTGTCAGTGCATCATTAAGAACTTTTTTTTTCAATTCATGACAGGCATATAGCAAGAAAAGACATGTTTTCACTATAGTAAAGAGAAGATAGATCCGGATAGATGGCCAAAACTTCTATATCTCGCAGTAGTAGTCGAATATGAAGGAAACGCAGGTGCTCAACATACTATTACTAGGAGCAAAGACTTGCCACCTACAAAGTAGCATTCGCATTTGGCTACCACTGCGTGAAATAGAAGCATGTTCCATCTCACCCCAAAAGCCATTTATCCCGGAGTTACCCTAAACGTAAAAAACATTCTTGAGTGCAACCGGAAACCATTTTCATACAGACAAGCATTAAATATAAGATGGTCTGTCGTATCCAAAGGAACGTTTGAGGAAATCATTAGGCTAACTGCCAAGTAGATGAAATCTATCTTTGATATCTGAAAGAATTAAAAAAAAAAAATGATCCGTCCTCTTAGATATAAACCCTTGCCTAGAAGATCAACCTCGCACTATTCAAAATTTATTTTGCGTGTTAATTTTATCGAAAACTGCTGCTTTAAAAAAAAAAAAAAAAGTGTCCGAAAATTTGGAAATTTGACAGACAGAGTTTATTAAGGCGTAAGCAGTTGTATGCGAAGATCAATTTTTGCAGAGGCAAGTAATTTAAATTAGCATTCTCTAAAAGTCATATTTGAAATATGCAGCGAGAACGAAATAAGGTTAGGTTGATCGTAAAAGAAAATCATATAAGATCACCTCACTTACCGTACATATGAAAAAACAAAATTATGGTAGGTTCATCTCCCAAACAACACTGAAAATTTTTAAAGGAAAATACCCGATCGTGCCCTGATGATTGCTTAATGACAATGAATACGTTATGAAACCAAATTTACAAGTAACAAGTGATTTTGTTTTTTGATCACAGAACTGACTACATTGTCAGCACTCATATCTTTTTAGTGACAATATGCGATCAAGGCCTAAGTGTGGTTATACAAATTGTATATTCTGGAAATAACTGAACTCGCCTTTTATTTATAACACAAATTATGTTGTAATGTTGATGCGAAAACTTCTAAAATTATACTTGTATAATATAAGGATAAAGAAATCTATTCACTCATGCACGATAAATAACATTGATTGAAAATTCTAAAAATACAAACTCTCCAAACGTAACACAACTTAGCGGATCTGTTATTTTCATCTGAAAATACAAATAAGAATAGGAATCTGTTTGAAACGATGCATGAACAATTTTCTATCCTCCAAAAACTAATAAGATGCAAAAAAATATAAGCAGTGGAGCCCTCTGTTAATGTTTCGAATTCGGACTAGTGGCTTTCCTGACATATATTAGTTCTTCTATTGAGCAATCATCATTCCTAAAATTCCATGTAAATTACAAAAAAGAAGAAAATGAATCGAATTAATAAATTAAATTGTGTTTATTTATGATATGTAATAAATAAATATAAAGCGAGAGAAATCCTAAGCTAAAGCGGCACCTACTGAGAAATTCGACTACATGAGCACACTACCTAACAACGGAAACCACGTAAGTTCAGTATTTAAGGTTAATGTAAAGCAATGATCTTCAACAAAAGATGGCAGCATTAGCCCCTTATATGTCTAATGTATTTTTATCGTTGCACGAAATTTCAATGCTGCTTCCGTAAATTCAAGCCTAGAGAGTTCTAACTTTTAGGAAAGAAAGTTCATAATCAATTCAAAAGTTCAATCAATGTCGAATTTTAATTTTCTTTTTTGTTCATTGTTGAAAGAGCTTCATTGTTATAGATTTTGATATTCACAACAACAATGAAGCTCTTCCAACGATGAAGAAAAAACAAAATGAAAAGATGCCACTGATCAAACTCTTGAATTGGCTATAAACTTTCTTTCCTGAAAGTTAGAACTCTTTAGGCTTGAATTTGTAGGAGCAGTATTGAAATTTCGTGCAACGATAAAAATACATTAGACATATATGAAAATAGTGCTACCATCTTTTGTTGCAGATCCTTGCTTTACATTGACCTTAATTGTGGTTTATTATATAAGACGAAACAATCACGGGATCGAGTATAAAATTATTATTTTTTTTTTTTTCAAATTTCATGTTTTATTCTGTCTTTTAACACATACACATGGCATGGGTTCTTCCGAAGGAGTATGTTAACTTCGAAAAAAATAGGATATTATTATCATATAATTCTTTCTACAAATGTTCTGCTCACGTAAAGACTATTTACTTCATTTTAAGATATTCCCAAAGAAACTGATTGTAGAAGCGAAGAAAAGAATACGGTTATGCCTTGTTTACATTACTAACATCTTACCATGGTTAATGCTAACCAAGATCATTTTAGTAATGTAAACGCCAGTTCCCGTTAACGTGGGTTTCAATTTTAACCAGCGTCAACTTATGACGGTTATCTTCTTACGTTAGTTCTTTAAACGCAAGATGGCCGTTAAGCGCAGCTCACTTCGTGAGTTTATTTCTTTCTTTATCGAAATATGTAGCATCCTAGTGGTGCGTATCACTTTTAAAGTATAAAAGAATGATGGCAGAACTAATCTACAAAATATTACGCTACAATCAATTCATTTGTGTTCATTATTTTATAATTTAAACCTTTCCCGTGTAACAAGCAGATTCTTTACTCTACGGAAACCTCTACCTGTTTCTTTACAGATAATAGTGGTACAAGCACGATAACCCAAGTTAAGTTCGGTAGTCTAAACGTAAGTTATTTTAACCATGATTTTTACCATCGTAACAACGTTAGTAATCTAAACAAGGCATTATTGTTTCAAATCGCACTTCATTTTTTTCCGTCCAAATCCCAGCTTTCGCAATTGTACTAATTCTTGATTCCTTTTCAAAGCTCGATTTTTTATATCAAACTTTAGTATTGTTTCAAACCAATGCAAAAGGCTAATAATAGCCTGCAGTTAATTATGAAATGAAATGAAATATGAAGTTGTTTCAAACCGAGGTTTCATTTCAGTTCCTCTTGCAAATATTGCATAAATTGTAGGATAGCTAAAACTGGACAGGTCCTGAAATTCACTTTTTCGGGTAATTTTTCCTTGTTGTTGTTTGTGAATAATTCTTACTAGTGGTAGAATCAGTTTATTTAAAATGTGGAAAGTCTCCAAGATGTAAACCCATATGGGCAGTGTTTCATTTATTACAAATTACGATAGGAAGAGGGGGCGGGGAGATCTTAAAACTAGTGATTGCTTGTTAGTTTCAACATACTACCTGTTTTGGTAAAAATACCAAGATTTTATCCCTGGTTTGGGTGATAT
>JAGDQP010075733.1:0-10131 GCA_022664845.1 Lepisma saccharinum
GTATCTACAACCTAAACACGTTAAAAATCTAAAGACCGTCAGCGAACGCATCTTGCAGGAGAAATGCATGGGAAATGCACCAGCCGCTATTGTAGGTACCATAAATGCATTCGCCTTGAGTTACTACGGAAAATAAAAAAAAAAATCTCCTGTCAGGATGACTGGCGCGTAGCTTGCGTAGCCTCTGGGTGCGTAGTGATTCGAACTTAGTAACCTTCTACTAGACCAGGGTAGCCTCTGGGTGCGTAGTGATTCGAACTTAGTAACCTTCTACTAGACCAGGGGACCTGGCTGTAAAGAAGACTTTGAAATCCTTAGTACAAGAATCATGCTAGATCTAGCCCAGGATCCGTCGTAACATGTTTTATCGTGAATATTACTTATGCTTGAAGTTATGTTTGTATAAAGTTACTTATTTCTTAGAAGCGATGTTGATAACTCGACCAATACAATAGGCTGGTAGGCCACTTATACATTCCTGTAATAGCCAAATTTTATTTGCTTTGTTGTAAATACATTGTAAATAATAGCTTTGTACATATATCAGCATTTATGTCTCGAGTTTTCCTTGAAGAGCATTCCTGGGAATTCCCCACTGCCAATTAGGATGTATGATTACGGTTCACCTGTTTTGAGAGTGGCCAAGATAGGACACAATAAGTGAACACAAAGCGCAGTCACGTCATTTTTACTTCCTCGTTGGTATTTCATCACACGAGCTAGTGAGTACTATAATGTAGAATTGTGTCACAACTCGCTGCGTACTCAACTGTAACAGTGCAAAGCATAGCTACTTTTTTTTTTTTTTCAGCTGGTGAAGTAGAAGTATGTGTAGTGATGGAGAAGAGATACACAAAAAGTGCAAATCCGGAGTGATCCAATACCTCGTAGAAAAAGAACTTCACGTCACCAGTAATATCAATGTTTCTACCGTATCACCATGGATGGCCTTCGGAGTGAGGTCCTTTATCATTAAGTATTGGATCAATGCTAGTTTCCCAATTTTGTTCCACACAAATGCTTTTACTTTACAACTTCCTCTTCATAGAAAAAAAAAAAAAAGATACAACTCCAAAACTCTGTACATCAATACACAAAAGATAACACATTATGCAGTTAAAATGATAAGTACAGTTATGGTCGAAAATTTTGACGCATGTCTTTAGTCAATATTTCCTAAATTCGCAGAGATGTTCCTACTGTGTGTGGAATAGAGTAACAAAAATTAAAATAGGGATGAATGATTCCTGCTGAGTTACAAAACATCTCTCTCTCCAGGGTAAAACGAAGGAACTTGATGCGATTTTTGGTCTTGGGATGATTTTGTCGAAGAAAAATTATAACAAAGAAAAACACAGCTTTCTGACAAGGCAAACAGTTGTAACTAAAGCATAACAGCTTCGGAAGTATATCACCTCCTCCTTCAGGCTGTACTATGCAGCTCACTATATTTTAGCTTCAGTTCAAAGTAATATTTTCCACAAAGGTGCGTGCTTACATGCTTGTGCATATCTGCCAGTCAACAAATACATACGATATTTCACTATATTTACTTTTGAAATAAGAAATGTTAAAGACATGCATTAAAACTTTTGTCCATAGCTAACCATAGTCCATCATACCTGTGCTCGAACTTTACAAACTATACTTGTGTACAAGTTTACGTGGCGAGGACCAAATCATACGCTTATGTTCAACATGGTACACCATCCTCGCTGCCATCGTATCGTCTAGCAGAATGGCGATTAAAAACAACACAGCAAGTTTCGCCAAATAATGCATTGACTTCCTCAGGTAAAAACCTTTCCGCCCAGGATCGCCATTTTTGATTTCAACTGAAAAGGAAAATGACAAAGGCCATATCTGCGGACGGCTTCTTTTATTCCCTCAACTTTTTAATCCACCTTTTTTTTTCACTTGAGGAAGCCAATGCATCATTTGGCGAAACTTTGTCGTGTTTTTAATCACCATTCTGTTAGACGATATGATGGCAGCGAGGATGGTGTACCATGTTAAAGGTAAGCGTATTCTCGTGTAACAGATAGTGTTCCTTGCTCATAGCACGTGTTTCTTTTTGCTAATTATTACACAATTTAATTTCTTAAATTCCTCAATTAAATAAAAATGCATACATACCTAACATTAAGTCGATGGTGGCTTGCCTATAAACATCTTTAAAGCGGCTTAGATAATACCTGGAATCAACAATAAAGATGATGTTTGAATAATAAAATTATCAGTAGCTAATATTGTTAGAAGTTTTAAGTAAAACAATAATAACTACGAAATGACACACATTAATTATGTTAATTAGGCACACGACAGTATTTTCAATTAAAATAAACTACTCAGCAAAATTAATGTAGCGTCTGGGAACTGATTACCGTTGTAAACTACAATGGTTGCAATATAAACCAAGCACAAAAAACATACTTTTTCAAAAGAACAACTACAACAAAATTTAGGGGAAGATGTAAATATGATTGGAAAGAAGTCTACTAGTGTACTATGAAATTTCAACTATAGGATTTATTGTAAATGAATGTAAGAACGGAAGTTATTATCCATGGATTTATGACACTCCACGAGAAGATATTAACTATTGGTCTGTTTTCCTCCAAACTACAGGTCAATTAAACAGAAACATAAAATTTATGAAAAGCTATCTACAGTATAAACCGTTCAAATTTTCTTCTACCTATGTGCAATAAAATAAGAAAAACACATTTGTGAATAAACGAATATACACCACGAAATTGTCGATATTTTCACCTCTCCGCACATAATTCAAATGCTACAGTAATTTATATACAAATATGTACATATATTTCCAAACTAATAACGTCCTCTGAAATAGACTGGAGTGTAAACGGTCTTATACCCTTCTTTGCCCCTCTTCTCATTACCAAGTATCATGCTGAGTCGCTTATTCAATATTGTTCAGTCCACCAACATCAATTTAATGTCTTCAAATCAAAATTCTTCACATTTCTTTGCAATGCTTTTACAATGATACATTACAGTATATAAATTTGAAGCAATAAGAAACCAACTCGCTGGAACTTTACATATTCTTAAGTTACCTAAAACATTCCTACAAATTCTTGTAGAAATTTAAGGCTTCTCAGTTCATCGAGTTTTCAATTTCATTACACTACCAGTGAAAGAAGAAATGAAGACAACGCCCCTAGCGTTATTGTAAGGTATCATCCCGACATTCACCTGTGGTAAGAGATAATTCTGAGGAATTCTCAGGGAAATCGATCCTCTCAATCAAGGGGAGAACATGGAATACTCGGCCACGTTATTAGGTTATCATAAAAAAACGTTTCAAACAGGTTCAAACATACCACGCTACTCTACTTGTCTGCACAGCTTCTACTGTTATCAATTCATCTTGATAGCTCAACTTTGTCCAGCCTACCACAAGCAGTTTAATCCAATTCCTCTATTTACTGCAGCACAGATTAAAACACCAGTTGCATAGTTTTCACTAACGCCAGATTACTCTAATCTTTAAATTCACATCAATTTCAGGGCATTCCAGTTTTCTCCTATGCCCTTGTCAATTGAATTTGAATCTTATTTTAAGACTTTAGGCACCTTTGGCTCAGGCCTTCCATGCCCCAAAATTCAGAGATTTATTTATTCATATAATAAACTCCAAATACAGCTCAGAAGCCATCTTTTAACATTGAAACACTGGAAAGAACATGGAAAGAAATCGGTCCTGGAATCAAGGTACTTTCCCAACATCTGTCTGATGTGAACGAGGGAAACCAGGAAAAACCTTAGTCAGGATGGTCGGACGCTGGACGCGAACCTGCAGTCTTTCTAATATGAAACCAACGCTCTATCAACTGAGCTACGAATGCTGATGTACTTAAAATACTCAGAAATAACCGATTGCTTCTTCAAATCCTACCTGAAATACTTGGACATCTCTCTCTTTTCTGCCCCCCACAACATCTGTTACTTATACAAAACTAAGGGGTATCCAAAAATAATCAAAATTTGAACGTCGCATTTGTATCTGTTGCTTTAGTTAAAGATGATGCATGTGTATCGTGCGAGTATAGTTTTCTGCGGCATCTTACGAAGCAGTGTCATTTTGTGTGCGCAAGATTTTTTACTCTGTAAGCTAATATGGCAATTTTGTGTGCTGACCACGAAAAAAAAAAAAAAGTGTTCATCTTTTGGAGAGAGAGAGAAATGCAGCTGAACTGTTACGCTTCCACAGCAACAGGATCGTCAGCTGATGCCAGTACTGATAACTAGATCGACATGAGAAAAGAAAACATACACAACTGTAGATTTTCTGGTTACTAAGTAATGACGTTGTTTAGATTTTCTCTTCAAGTAACTTGATTTAATATGATTGATACGAATACTAAATAAATGCTTAATGTTCTAATTTACGCCATGTTAATCCAATTTATAAATTCTGCTCAAAACGGCAGCACATTCTGTGTTGTTATTTGTTTTTCTTTTCAATATTTTACAGTCGTTCAGAATATGTCCTATTTAACACAGGAATCTTTTATCTATGGAAAAAATTATGTATTATTATTATTATTAATGTTATTTCCAAGTTAAGAATCTGTGTCAAAGTGGGAATAATCTTCGAAAATATGAATTCCTGTTTCACCAGGCAGTCGTAAAACTCCTTACCTAGAAACGTTATTCAGTGTTTTAATAAAGAGTTATGTCAGTCAAGAACTGTCAGCCTTTTCATTTCATCAGAAGACTTCAATGACAATTGACTTATTTATAGCATACCAAAAAATGTTGCTTAGTTTACTGAGGCACTTACACGCGTTTGCAAAAAGGCCAACGCAACATTTCCCCCTTGATCAGAGTCAATGACATGATATGCTTCACCCTCGGCCAAAACGTTCTAAATAAAGGCGTCTTGTTTTGTGCATATTTGCAGGGCATATTACATTATTAAGGGGACTGAAACTTCTGACATTGAGGCCGTACAAATGTTTAAGACAACTCTTTAATATAAATGTTTTTCTCATCCTCTGAGCAAGCGAGGCAAAAGACACACGTTTTATTAGCAAATCTTCTGCTCAAATTCGCTGGTATAAACTCTATGGCAAAAGCCACTTCAGAAGCTTTCTTTCTCGACTATCTGCGTTGACTGCCTCCGGAAAGTTTCAGATGTTTCCATTATTTCTGCTCGCTTACCGTTCGTCAGATCGTAATTGGTCTGTAACTGTCGTCATGTTTTAAAAACAAAAAACACTCAAAAATCATTTTAAAACGTAACAATAGCGTGAGTAACCATTTCTTCCAAAATAAGATTTCACACACGTTCCTAGTAGTCAGCAGCCATAGTAATGACTAATGATGCAGTCCACAGATAATGACACAGATCAGATTGGCGCGGGAAACTGTAATCTCACAATACCTAGCAACATCACCATCCGTAACAAGAACGCGCACATGGGAAACGGTCAAATTCTGGTAATTCTGAGGTACCTCCTCGTATATGGTACCTCCTTCCTATGATTTTGAAAGAAGATATGTTCATTCATTGACAGCTGCGACATTTTTCTTATAGTGAAAACCGTAGTACCATCATTTGTTTTGATGTCGATGTTCTAGAGGTACAAATTTCTGTACGGTTTGATACTAAAGAGGAAGTGCAGGTTCAAGCCTTCCTCATGCCGACCGTCCTGACTAAGAACTTCCTGATTTCCTCTTCACACCAGACGAAAACCAAGATGGTACCTTAAATTAAGATCGAGACCGCTACTTTCTCTTCATTTTCCCCCAAAATTGTGTAAGTCATGAACAAAGACGCTCTGTAATTTTGAAAATGCCCAGAAATATAGTTTTGACTTTTTTCATTTAATCTGTTTCAACTACAGATTTAACTTCATCACAATACACACTTTATTCCACACAGTCATACAGTTATCGAGATTCGACTGCAAAATTCAAACTGATAAAGTCTTTCTGTCTCCATTCCTTGTTTTTTATTTCTATATTAATTTTCAGTTTCATTTTCCCTTTCAAATTACAACGTAGCCTTTTACTCAAATATCATCAATTATCTGCGTATGTCTCTTATGCTGTCGATATTCATTTGAACCATTTCGTGGCAGAAGTGCTTTTATAAATGTAATTATGTTCAAGACATGTATCCATAATTATTACACTAAAATATGCTGACAAGGTTTATGCACTAAAACTTTAAGTCTTGTCAGCATTTTAGTTTAAGAAGTGCCTTTGTTCTCTGACAAAGAACCAAGACGCTGAACAAAGTGGTATACAACGGTTTTTTCAGATGTCATTTGAAGATATAATCTTTATTTTAACCTCATGCAGTATCATTTCCGTTATTAAAACATTCAGGATTCTGAATTTATATGCAAGTATACTTTATAAACTTAGTAAGTGAATATTATGTATAAGAAACGTGAAATGCTTTTTCAATTCCTTAACACAAACTAACTTCAATATCTAATTCATTCATTCATTCATTCAATTACATTCTTTTTCTCCCACATTCAGCAAGACACTATCCATGCTGACTCCTATCCCTTATCTCCCTCAAGACCAAGAGTATGCCGAAAGCAGCTGAGACTTTTACAACTAATTCATTTAAGAACAACTTTCAATGCATTCAACCACCACAAACAAACCAAAGTAACAGTAATATTGCTGTAGGATTTTTTAGTGGAAAAAAAACACTATCTCTAAAGATAGATGGCAGCACTACCGTATGTCACTAATTTATTCCTTTCATTGCACGAAATGGCAATGCTGCTCCTACAAATCCAAGCCTAGAGAGTTCAAAAACTTTCAGAGTTGAAAGTTTATAACGATTTCAAGAGTTCAATCCGTGTCGATTTTTCGGTCATTGTTGAAATAGCTTGATTATTGTAATCAATATCAAAACATATAATAATGGAGCTCTGTCAACAATGAACAAAAAAGTAAGGAATTGGCACGGATAGAACTCTTGAAATACGAGGTACGTCCAGAAAGTAAGTTCCGTTGTCAATTGTTACTGCAGTGGTGGTGCGATCGCGACTCTGCGCATGCGCGGGAACTCTTTGGCAATGCACTGACGAAGTTTGAGAGTTCAATGTTTCGGAAAATCGAGTCGCCCGCCGCGTGCGAAGTAAGGTCTACGATCCGTTACTTGAATACAAGGAACGTGAAACCAGCAGACATCCGCCATCAAATTAGTGGGGTGTGTGGAGAAGAGCTGTAATGGTGCGGCAGTTTAATAACGGTCGTGAAAATGTGCAGCAAATGAAGACTTGCTCCATGGAGTGGAAGATAAGATTACAGAGAACAGACGTTTCATTCCACTACCGTCATTAAACTGTCGCACCTATCTCCGCACCAAAGCTCTCATACATCCCACCATTTTGACGGTGGATGTCTGCTGGTTTCATGCTTCTTCTTGCAATATTCTGAAACATTATAAACTATCACTAGGAAGCGTCTGTGCTGCTCTCCTGTCTCAAACTTCGACAGAGTCCCTAAACTTGGCGCGCATGCGCAGAATCGCGAGCGCACCGCCACTGCCGTAATAATTGACAACGGAACTTACTTTCTGGACGTACCTCGTAGTTATAAACTTTCTTCTCTAAAAGTATGAACTCTCTAGACTTGAATTTGTAGAAGCAGCATAACAACTTCGTGCAATGAAAAAGAAAACATACATACGAAGGTAGTGCTGCCACCTAGCTTTAGAGATCGTTGCTTTACACAAACCTTAACACAAATCTTTTGAATTCCCTACAGTAAAATAATTATCATTCAATTATGTAATAAACAGAACATTTAAAAAAAGTAAATTTCGGCACTCTACAGATATCGTGCTTCCATTTTCAAGATAAACTCCCACTTAATAAGTACAAGGTTAATATATATGCTGCAGGATCATATGGTAAGTGCACACATATCTACACACATACAGTATTGAAAATTGATTAATGTACTTCACGTGAAGTGTATAGTCAAGAATAAAGAAACATCTATAATACAACAGTAAAAGCAGTTAGAAATATTAGTCGTGAAGAGTAAGAAAGAGATTACAAGTTAAGATAAAAAGAGATCGTTCTTTGGAGAAAATTCTCACCAACCTTGACATATGATAAAGAGCATTAACCAACTTGATTTCAGGTTCCAAGGCGAATTCAGACATGTAGGAAGGTGGCTTAAGGGGAACCAAATCTTGGACAATGGAAAAGGCAGTTTTAATTTCATAGAAGTCTGACATTGCCTCCTCACACGGAGTGTCCCCTTGCATTATATCAATTCCTGCCTGCCGGTAAGAGTCATTAAAATGGCTCAAGTAATATCTGCAAGGGGGAACCATACTATATTGCAATATATGCTCTACAATAGCCTACAAGAGAATATATATATGCTCCAAACAAAATCAGCATGCTTAACTATTCATATTCTTTTATTTCCGAATTCATATCAGGTAAGCGCCAATGCAGTAGCAACGACAGTGTAATTGCTATTGAAAAATAAATACTAAAGTTCCTATCTATATTAAAAACTATCATTAATCTTATAATTTCTCTAATTCAACGTCATAATGACTGTGTCATGGTGCAGCAAAGTATTAATTAATGGCGGTAGAAGTTACTTAATTTATTAAGAGTCTGAATTTTGTTACTGTCTTATATTAAACATAATCTTCGCTCCAGCGTATACAATTAGTTAGTTTTATATTCTACGGATAACGAACATTCCCGTAAAGACGAACACATAAATTGTACGCCGGCCGGATTGCCAGTCTGCGGAGGTAGGCCAACGGCTCGAAGGTCCCGGGCTCGAGTCCCGGCAGGGTGTGGATTTTAATAACTAAGAGGCGAATCGTGCCAGGCCGAAGTCCAAAGTTACTAGACTGGCCAATATAAAAATAAAGTTTACCAAAGTTTTACATAAATTGTACGGAGAAAACTACTTTTCGATTTGATTTTATTACAACTTCACGCCAATTTTGTTTAGTTCTTTTTATTTTGAACTATTAGTAACTTCTCAAATGAGTAAGCTTCTAAGAATGGGATCTACAAATGAATGCGTGCTATCAATCTCCAGCGGATTTTAAAGTTTTAATCTAGAATTATGCGTCCTGAAGACAAGCGCGCTAACAATTTGTCTAACTTGGGGTCACGTGAATTTTGTTTTGAACGCAATAAAGAAAAATTATTGGACATTTTCCTACTCTTTTATTTATTTAACCATCTTCAGATACAGCCCTATTTCGGCCATTTTACACTGGATATAAATGTTTACCAGCAATAACAACAAGGAACCACCCAACATTTGCCTGGTATGACCGAGGGAAACCATTTAGCGACGTTGATTTGTGGAGCCGTTTATAACCTGATGACTGAACTTTTTTATTTTATTTATTGATATATTTATGTTAAAAAAAAAAACGTTTGTTACCCCCTAGCTATCAGTAACTGCAACTCAGATACAGATGACTCAGACTACAAGTCATTCATACTGTAGCATGCATTCTTTGGGTAGTTCTTAAAGAGGTAAGAGCTTGATATTATACGGGAGCGCTTTCGTTTTGTCTATAAAACTATTATTTTGCTTGGTATTAACTATTATGCACCTTAGTAGAATAGCCTGTGACGGAAATTCAAATTTAACAGACACAGAATAGGGAACGGCTATTGAGAGGAAGCATAACTTCTCTGGAAAGTAATAAGCTGTCGTGGGATGCAATATTTAATAAATTGTTTAACTAACCCTCTGTCCTCGCAAAAATACCAAGTTTTGCCGATAACAGACGGTGACAAACACCTAATATGCTACTGCCTGTAATTACTAATCTCGCCATTAGATTTTTATGGTCTTTGATGCACATTAATATTGACTATAGATAATCATTCTATCAACATTTGTTATACTATTTTCCTTTACTTTGTTGAACATTAGCCTTCCTTGAATTATCCACTAACCATTGACTTGTGGTTTGTTCTGCAGTTTACAGACCTAAATCTAATCATTGAGAAAAAGACAATCTAATCCTTTAGTGGTGTAGTTTTTACATAATCATCTACATTTCTCCAAACCTACTCCATTCTCTCAATCAAACTTCTTTATCAGATACGATAATATTTGAACTTAATG
>JAGDQP010075735.1:0-10131 GCA_022664845.1 Lepisma saccharinum
TGTCCGCTATAGAGAGGTGTCCGCCTTGCAGGGGTTTTAATATTTTCTTACGTAAATTAGTGAGCAATGTCATATGCAACCAACCTGGTGGATGAAGCAACTATACTGTATGCATGTAACTAAAATCTTCCCTTTATTAACTTCTGCAGTCTAAATTGTATTTCATGTTCAGGGCACAACTTACAAATAATATTTTCTGTTCTTATTATTGTTTACACTACATATAACATCTTCCGTATGTCTGTGAATTAATTGGAATCCTGTACTGCTTTCAGAGAGAGAATAGAAATGTTAAAAACTGAGAAATGGGTTATTGTTTTTGTATAACTTTTCACTTCATATGACTTTCTCTCTTTTATCTCCTCCTCGATGTCTTGTGCTGCACATTTGCTTTTTTACCATCCTAAGTACATTTCTCCCTTCAGTCATATTGTTTGTCCGGAAGTGCACGAAAAATTGTCCAGTTCCATCAGCGTTAAAAATGTTTTTCGTACTGTAATTACGAACTATGGACATACAAGAAAGTAACAATGGAATATTGTATTGTCACCCTACTTACGTCGCTGTGCAAAATTTCATCATTGCATGACGTCGGGAATGAGTTCAATTAAGGTTGCAAGATTTGAGTACACGTTAAAAGTGAAATGAGTTAAAGTCAGGTTAGAGTCTACAGTTCATTCCGTCCGTGAAATTCCTTCCTCGTTATTTCGTAATTGATTGAATTGTTACTAACGTCCTAAGCGATCTGGTGAGCTTCTAAGGACGGGACATCGGTAAGGTGGGTTCCTAACCACTCCGTTCAAGAGACCCTTTTAGCAATTGACCTGGGGACCACCCACAGAAAGCGAGCGAGCTAACTTCTCGGCCACCCCGAGGTCTCCTTGTCTCGTGTTTTTCTGAATTAGATGTTTGCTCTACACATCTGTGCTGAATTTGTCAAGTAGAGATACTATTCACCCAGATCGCGTGGTCCATACTTTAACGTCGCGGATTTAAGAGCGGCAATGGGGAGGTACGTGGGTTCGAACCCCACGGCCAACTCTCCTGACTGAGGTGTACCAGGCTTCCCCTCAGTTTCCCCAGGCGAATGCCGGGATAATAGCTTAAGGAAGACCCTGCCCAATACCTTTCTCATCCTCTATCTAACCCATCTCGGCCTAAGTGAAATATGCCAAAAGGCCTTAAACCAAATTCAAAATTTGAGATACAATTCCTTTTTCCGGGGAATTTATTTTTAAAGATGGGTCCCAGAATGGCGTTACATTATATTAGCTTTGGGATACCTCAGACTTCCCAGCCACCAAGCGATGTTTTGGAATACACAATTGTGATTTAATATAATAATAATAATTCACAGCCATATTCAATGAACTACTACTTGAGGCCTCTCCCGGAGGAAGGAGTGCTCTGCTCCCACGCTGACCAGAGGTGTTGGGAGAGGAGAGCAGATGCTCTCAACTGTGATCGCCACTATCTTTTATTCAGAGCAGCTTCCCAACTGCATCACCATGCTGGGTGGGCACCGTTCCAGACCCTCTGGTTTTGAAAAAATCCCTTGGTAAAGGCGGGAATCGAACGCATGCACACTTTTTACTTCAATTCAGATTCCTTATATTATTCCCTTTGATAGTGCAAATATCATTACGCCTTAATAATTTATTCACATGATCATATAATAAGAAAGGATGGTGATTAAAAAAAATAGATATTTTTTTTTCACATTTGAAAGGGCATTTTATAATAGGTCATAGATTGTTTAGGCCATTACGGCCCGAGTCCTACGGATCATTTTTATAAGCTAATGTTTTGTCATTCAAATCCTAAAGTGTTCTGCAATAAGTTAAACGCAATATCGTCGCGGGCTTTAGGATAAAGAAGTTCTTACTAAATAATAATAAAACATGCCTTTAAAATATATAAATATATAGAAATATAAGTAAGTAATAATGTAATATTGTATTATCACCCGCCTTATGTGGCTGTGAAAAATTTTGTCATTGTATGACGCTGGGAAATGAATTAAATTAAGGTTGCAAAGTTTGATGACCATGTAAATCATTGTCAGTTAAAGAAAAGCATGTAAAACTTCCATATTCTAAAGTACCATACTAGATTGCATGCTATAACTTAGCTATCGTTACCGCGGAATCCCAATGGCAGTGTCCATTTACACGTGGTGTGCAAATGAAAAATGAAGTCATCAAAACAATTTGCTTAAGCGGTTTTTAATAAAATATGTAAAATAAGAAGTAAAAGAAAGCATGGGGTCATTTTTGACATGAAAGACATTCGACTGGCTGCAAATGGCTATGCAGGGAAAAACAAAATTGCTAACTATGGGCTCATTTTGACTGTTGATACATGCACCGCAAAATACAACAACTTTGGAATTAATCTTCCCCATCACAGAACACTTTCCATTCGGTTTTCGGCATCATTGAGTAAGAACTCAAAAGAAAGACAACAATAGCTGAAATTTCAGAATACCACGAAATCTCAGAATGCTTACATCTCAGAATACCAGTAAAGGTACCAGCCAGTGTCTTTCTTAAGGGACTATCCCAGCATTCTTTTGCTAAAACCGAGGGAAGCCCTGGAAAACCTCATTCAGGTCTTGGGGTTCGAACCCGCAAACCTACCTATTGCATATCCGAAGTCCTCCATTGTAATTGCTGGACTACAGGGTCTAGATATTCTGGCCACCAAATTTTAGAGAACTTTTTGAACACTGATTGGAACATCTTTTTGGACTTAGGATGACAAATATTTTGTCACCCTAAGATAAGTCTTGAGAAAAATGAGGAGGCTATTTTTATAACCTTTATATAAGAGATAGAATTTTCTCTCATGTTTTAACAAAGCTTTAAATTTTCTCTACCATATACCCTTATAGTGAAAACGTGTCACTGCACAGTAAAAAATAGCTGTGTTAATTCAACACAATGCAGTGTCCCAGCGTGACTACCACTTTTGTGTGTTAAATCAACACAACACACGGTGTTGATTTCGGTACTGGGAGGAAAAAAAGTTACGGCTGCAGCAAGATTTGAACATGGGTTACTCAGTTAGAAGTCCAGCGTCTTACATACTTTGCTAAATCGCCAGACCAAAATAGCACTAGATTAAAACAATATAGAGGATAAAAAAATGTTGCTGAGCCCCGAAGAGAACAAAGTTACTCTCACGACTTATGCCATGATTTAACCACTTTTCCATTGGTCAATTAGGGATCAAAATCCCCATTTATTGATAATATGTTCCATTTGTATGAAATCAAGCTCATCATTTGACATGTTGTTACGATAAAAAAGCCGTAATGCTAGTCAAGTGTTTGGCTGTCGCCATCTTGCTTGCTTTCATAGAAATAGAATATTCTCAATGAATGGAAATTCTGGTTCTCAATTGACAAATAGGAAGTAATTAAACCATGGGATAAGTCGTGCAGGTAACTTAGTTTGTTTTGGGGGTTCAGCAACATATATTTGATCCTCTACACTGTTTAAATCTATAGTGTAGTATTTTAATTCAAATGTTGTTAACTAAATAGTGTTTGCATCTTGATTTTTTTTTTCTGTTTGACAACTTAGTCAAGTCGGTAAGACGTTCGACTTCTAACTGAGCAACCCATTTTCAAATCTCATTGCAGCCGTAACTTTCTTTTTCACAGTACCGAAATCAACACCGTGTGTTGTGTTGATTTATCACAGCTATTTTGTTGCAGTGTGGATACACACTAGTTCCTATTCTAGGATTGGTTGGGTGCTCAATCTTTCAAAAGTTCTCTCACAAATCAATCTTCTTGGAGGCAGAAAACGAACTAAGACATTGAGCTGAACCATAAATGTAACAAAGTAGCACACGGCTTCTGAAGTGAAGTTATTGTTTTAGAAATATTGAAACTAAAAATGTTTCGAAAACAATTTTTTAACTAAATCATCAATAACTATGTAAATTATTGGAATTCGCTAGTCAAAGTTCAACAAACAAATACTTCTTACCCACTACAGCATTCTCTATTGGTTACTTAATTCTACTCGCTCTGCTTCCGCATAATAACAACTACACATTAAATAAGGAAAAGTGGAATTCCGCTCGAATTGAGCAGAATATTTCATATTGAATGAGCGGAAAGAAGGATCATTCTTTTAGAGTGGATTTTCATCAAAGATGAGCAATTTTCGCTTGAAAATGGATGGCATGTATAGTAGCTCTTTTCAATGGGAAGGAATTTTTAGATGAATTGTCTTCTATTTAGATGAAATTTTTATCTTTTGAATATGAAAGCAACGCAATAGAATGTTGAAAATGTAAAAAGAAGCAGAAGGAAGCATTTATTCATAAGTATTAAAAGAAAAGTAAAGATGAATGAAAAAGAGAATAATCTTGGCCTTGATTGTAATTGAACCTATTATCTCTCGGCCAGTGATCCAACGCTTTATTCCCTAGGCTAGCCAGGCAACTGCTAAATACTCCCTTTCGTCCTGTCAGGTAGAGGCAAGTTTGACGAAACGGGGAGATCTGATAGAACAGGGAGGCGTGTCTCACGGCTCAGACTGATTGTGTCATCATCCAAATAGGAGTTGAATTACTTACTGGTTGCAACACAGATGCAGTTTCTTCAATTGGAGTGTTGATTTCCCTCTGAGTGGAGTTTATTTGAAAAATCAGGATTTTTCTACGCTTTGATTTAACATCAAGTTTGTAGATCGTTTGTAGATTTCTTATGCCTGGGCTGCAAAATATAAGTATTTTACCTTATTTGGCAGCTATTTAGGTGTAATATAGAGGTACCTTATTTGGCCTTGTTCAACATGCTAAACTGAGCCATCTTGAAGTCTTAAAAGTTAGGCAGTTGGACAAAATACGAAGCAAGCTTTGGAAAAGATAAGGCTCGCTATTCGTATCGAGATTCTATGTAGGTAATTTCTGAAACAATTAATACTGTTTTGTATATCGATAGAAAGAGGCATTGTTTTGGTAATATTATTTTTTTTTTTCAATTCTTGTATAAATGTGCTAAACAAACATTACATTTTCACCTATCTTTCACGGTGGTTTATTTATTAAAACCTTATTTCCCTGCATTATTATAAGTGTTGTCCTAGCTTCTGCAATCATAAACAGAGATTATAGGTTTATGTTAATGATTTTCGTTGTGTGATGAAATTTACTATTGACTGTAATGACTACCCCATTTTATCAAATCAGTTGGACAAAACACGTTTCCTTGGGGTGGGGGTAGGGGAAGAAATTTTCAAAGGTCATTTGAAAGGTAGAAATTTTAATATTTTTATTGAACCATATATTCACAATCTTCGAATTCACAAATGAGAAGTTAACGCTTCATTTGGACCCCACAGGGGAGAATCGGCACAAACTTTACTGAAATGGATCGTATGTTCAGTTTTACCCTTTTAATCCACTGAAAGGAACACTCACTAGGTGAAAGATCCTATTTTGATAAAAAGTCGTATGTGGGTACAGTGCCTACGTAAACCTTTACAGCCAAAATTATAGGTGCTGTGGTCAACAAATAACGACAAGGGGACCCGAGAAACATGAAACGTAGAGAGCAAGTAAATCGAGTACAGAGTACGGAAAACGCCTCTTCTTTTACAAACTGTTACATATTTTGAAAGTAAATGGCTATTAATGGATACTGGACAGGAAGTGATACATATTGGATGGTATGACGACAATGACCCCTATCTTGAAAACGACCATGCTGACAATACTTCAAAATTTTTAAATAGCAAGTATGTCATGTGAGATATCAATCTGTGCTGGAATGTTCCAAGAAACCCAATGATTAAGTTAGCTTTGGCACAACTGTAACCCTGAACGACAAAGTGACACGTGAAATTGACCTGGAGAATGTGTGTGTGAGTCGAATGAAGAACACATTTTTTGTTGAAACAGTTGAAGTAACTAAAAAAGCAAACGGCTGCAGAAGAGGTACCATTATGTTAGGAAATATGATCCTCATGACCGCAACATGAAGTACACTATAAAATTTTAATACACCAACGGAAGATGAAGTCCCAATTTCAAGGATGTTTAATGCTACGTGAAAGTGACATTCTCCAGGTCAATTTCAGGTGTCATTTTGTCGTACAGGAAGAATTATGCCAAAATTGACTTCGCCCTTGGGTTTTTTGGAACATTCGAGTACAGACTGATATAACACACTACCACTTACTATTTAACAATTTTGAAGCATAGTCAAGATGGTCGCTTTCAAGATGATGGTCACTGCCGGCATACCCTCCAGCATCCAGTATCCATTGATGGCCATTTGCTTTCAATGTACGTAACAGTTCATAAAAGAAAACGCGTTTTCCGTACTCTGTATTCGATTTACTTGCTCTCTAGGTTTCACCTTTCTCGGATCCCCTTGCCGTTATTTGTTGACCACAGGATCTATAATTTTGGCTGTGAAGGTTTACCTAGGCACTCTACCTACATACTAATTTTCATCAAAATCGTGCTCTGTCATCTGGTGAGTGTTCCTTGTGAGAGATACCTAACAATATCGCGAATGTCCATGACGGTACAAAATTGATTCTCGTGAACAGATGCCGAACTTAAGGAACGTCTTCTGATCTTGAGCATCTTACATCAGCAAATGTTCAATTAAAAAAAAATGGATTGATTCTAAATAATCCTATCCATATTGCAATCTCCAAGCGCCTCTTTCATCATTGCAGAAGCGTACGTAGCAGATGCTTTTGGGTTTTTGCGTAATTTGATACACATTAATTGTAAATCAACATCCACTATTGTGGAACCACAAGTACTCGGTGTAAGGAAGTAACAAATGTGCCTAACAAAGCCACACATGTTCACTCACCCACACGACACTTGGTCAATTTACTAGGAATGTACGGCTAGATCTTACGACCTAATGACAGTAGCTAATCACGACAATTGATTCGTGTCTACAGAACTGCTCTTGAAAGTTCACCTAGGCTGTCATTTTATATCGCGCATATTACACTTGTGGATATTATTGAACTAATGTATATACTGATATTTATAGGGGCTAGCAAAATAATGTGAACACCTGCAAAATGCGATATATCTTTAGTAGTAAATTGTGAGACAACATTTGCATTTAAACAAACTTCTATTTTTCTATAGATCAATTCCCTCAAGTTTCGAGTTGTCTTTAGTAAAAGTTATCACTTCTCTATCACAATAACAGCTATTGATTCAGAATTATTAGGGAAGGGAATTTGGTTTCTCACTTTTCTTCCGAAACCAATCACAATAATTCGACGATATCAACATGCATGGCAGTGCATGCAGCCAAGTTTTCCGCCGTCGCAAAACGTCAGCACCGCCAGAAGCATGTTATACAGGAACAAGAGTTTTCGGTGAAATTGGAGATTTCGAGGCCCCGTAAGAAAAAATATGTTAAAGATAGGAATATGAGCTTCCAAAGTAAAGGAGATTTGGAAAATATGTGCAGGTGTGCAGAATTTCATATTCGTAGCTTGAAGAATTATCGAGTTGTGCACCCCTGAAATTGCGTATTTTAGGCTAACTGACATTCACTCACTCATCATATTGTTTAGGGTGTTCGAAATAAGCTAGAAACATGAAATTTGGCATGAAGGTGCAGGATGATAAGTAGGTAAAGGAAAAAATCCGACATTTTGGAAAATCGCCAACTTGTATTCAAAATGGCCGCCAAACCTAAAATTTCAAAGAATACACAGCCTAAACGGTTAAAGCTAGAAGAACAAAAATTGGTAGAAAGGTACATCACCGCTAGTAAGTTAAGGAAATATTACAAAATCTTGATAAAGTTGCCATCTTGAATCCAAAATGGTCGTCAAAACGAAATTTCCATAGAATACACAGCCTAAACGGCTTGAGCGAGTGACGGGAGAGAAAGTGAAATGTATGTAGTTGAAAGTGACGCGCTGAAAGAACTTAGTGATAAATCGCCAACAACGGAACTGTTATCAGCCCTTCGAATTTCGAACCCTGCAGAAGAGTGTTGTCTTCATGAGCCGTAAGTACGACAGAATCTATGACAAACTCAAATCAATAGAAAAATTAAATGCAAAGGTAGTGGAGGAAAATAAACAATTGAAATCTCAAGTAGCGAGTTTAGAACTAGAATCAGATAAAGTGGAACAATATTGTCGCCGTGAGAATGCTGAAATTAAGAATGTTCCATTTGAAAAAGGCACCGACGCTGACGCTATTGTGTCTTCAATAGCTTCAGGTGTTGGAGTCGAACTCAACATTCCAGAGGAAACACACGCTATACATTGGGTTCCGGTTCCTTCTAAACCGAAGGAGAAAAATATAACAGTGCGGTTTGTCAATAGAAGAAAGCGGGATGCATTCATGATTGCCGTGAAGGAGAAGAACAAAAATAATAAAAAGCTGACTACGCGCAGTATTTTTTTCACCCACTCCACCCCATCTATCTCAATGAACACTTGACTGCCGCACGAAAGCGTTTGTTAGGCATGGCGGTAGCCAAAAAGAAGGAGGTTAGATGGGCATACGTGTGGACAGATGCTAACGGGACAATTTACGCGAGGAAAACATCTGACAATAGGGCTATTGTAATTGGGAACCCAGCTGATGTAGAGAAAATATGTTAACTTTAGGATGCTTTTTTTGTCTCTATTTTTTTTTATTTATAGAGTTGTGTAGCTAGCCTAAATACTAGTATAAATACTTAGACCATTGTTATGATACCAGATAATCGAGATCCCCTTATAAATTATATCCACCCCAGATTATTTTGTAAGAGTGTTGATAGTGGCAATTTTACTCCCGTTTCCGAAAATAGTTTGTCGTTGTTCCATTTAAAAATACAGAACTTAAGCACCAAATATGACAATTTGGTTACACTTTTATCAAATTTGAAAACAGAATTTTCGTTAATTGCTGTAAGTGAAACTCATATTGTACACAATCAGCAAGCAAAGTATCTTTCCATAAATAATTATTCTTTTGAACATAAAATAAGAAATTATAAAAATACAATTGTGTCTAAAGGGCATGGCGGAGTTGGACTTTATATTAATAACTCATTGCACTACTGTATACGCGAATACCTTAATAAAATGAATAACGTAGAACTATGTGAAATGCTTTGGATTGAAGTAATAAAAAATAAAAAAAAAACATTGTATTTGGCGTTATATATAGATCACCTTCCAAAAATTATAACGATTTTAAGCTGTCTTGATAAAATTCTATACAAGATCAATGACGAAGGTAAGCATTGTATCTTTACAGGCGATATTAACATCCATTTAAACAATGAAAAGGAAAGCGCTGATTACGTAAATATGTTAAATAGCAACCATACAAAAATGTGCATTACGGTACCCACAAGAGTAGATGGAAACACACGTAGCATAATAGATCATATCGGCACGAATATTGTAGATGTGGCTATAAATTCTGTGGCAATAACTACAAAAATTATGGACCATTATCCCATATATATGTTTTTAACCTTAAAAATTGAAAGTACACAAACATCTGAGATTAATTCCATCACTTACGATTAAAAAAAAATTCAAAGAAACTTAACGATACAAATTGGGTTGAAACTGGAATATTTAGCACAGCATGTCCTTCACAAGCTATCGAAATTCTCCAAACGACCATCCGAAAGTACGTTCAGGAAGCTACGAAGCAAAAGAAATTGCACTGTAAATACGATACAAAAATCCAACCGTGGATTACCACTTCTATTCTAAAATAAATTAAAAAAAAAAATACACACTTTGGAAAAAATGTTGTAAAAATCCTTTAAATCTGAAACTTCAACAAAAATACAAAACGTACCGTAATATAAGTTCTTACTTAAGAAACTTATAGAAAATGCAAAAAACAATTATTTTATGGAAAATATGTTGCTGGCGGGGTCGGACATAAGCATGAAATGGAAGGTACGAGCATCATGCCTAAAGGACAGTAAGTCTTTAATATTTGCAGATGACACCGTGATTTTTAATAAAGGTTCTACATTTAAAATTTTACAAAATGCCATCAACAAAGATTTAGAAAATCTCTCTAACTGGTTCAGATCTAATAAACTTACACTCAATACCGATAAAACTAAATGCATCTTCTTCAGAAATAGACAAAAAA
>JAGDQP010075736.1:0-10131 GCA_022664845.1 Lepisma saccharinum
ACATAACTAGTTCATATTCATGTATTACATGATTCTAGAAACACAGCAAAACTGTATTTACTCTCCTACAATTTTCACTTTCCATCCCGCAAAACGAAAATTCTGGCAGAATCCCTGAGTATATCCATGGGCCATTTTTATGAAGGCTACGTTCATGTTCTTCACCACTTCTTTTCACAGACGATGGATACAGATTGAACACACTGGGTGTTGTATCCAGTGCCGGATCTAGAAATTTTCCTATTGGAACAAAGTTAAAATTTCCCGCCCTTTCAATCCTTTTTTAGCCATACAACATGACCGACCGGTGCGACGGCCACAACATTGTCTGGCATCACGTAGTGTACTTTGTTATCTTCTCTGGAGCCTGTCGTGGCATCACTCTTACTAACTCCAGTAAGGCAGTAGACCTACCTATCTGACTTGAATCGCAGTTTTAAATTTAAGAGATGAAGGTAGGTTGTATGGAATAACATAAAAAAAATGTCTTAGCGCGCAGGTATTGAAATTTTGAACACGTTTAGGTCAATTTCAATTTAATATGCGATTTTACTCCTTTCTTTAGGATCTTTTATTTATTTTTTTATTTTTAGCTGTTTGCCGCCCTCTAAACATGCCTCCCGCGGCGCTTGCCCCTTTTAGCCTCCTTTAGATCCGGCGCTGGTTGTATCCTCAGTAAGTGGAAAACGCCAATTATGAAGATTTAATTTACACTATTTAAGTCAAGTGTATTAAATTAATCTGACGTTTTTTTTTTTCTTCTTAAGTTTCAGAACGTAATTTCTTGTCAAACCGAAAGTGAGAAATTCTGAAACTAATTGAATATTAACATTCTAGTTGTCCACACAAACGTTTAGACATTGCATTATTTGACAACATTTGTTTTAAATGTCGCCTTTGTACGTTAAAAGTAATTTTCTTGTTAGCTTTTTTGTTATATAACCAAACATTCTAAGCATTTTCTTACGACAGTTGTTAAAACAAAGTTCTTGTCTGCAAAAACGTTTCAAAGTTCATTTTCAGTCCTAACATTGTGTATCTAAATTATTACAAAATACCAATAAACTGTTGATTCACTAGATAAAATAAAAGACCGACATCTACCGTCCTGAAATAGACATGGTTTGAAACAATGAGGGAAAAAAAGCAGAAGAACGAGCGCGAAATACATGAGAATTTTATGTTTCTATATTTGTAATACAAGCAGATACAATTGTTTTAAAGGTGAATCTCCAAAGCATTAGTACTACAACGGAAAATGTGAACTTAATTTTAGATTTATCCCTCAAACTTTGTACATTTTAAGTCACGTTTTATGTAGAGGAACTTCGGGTATTATGGAATACCAGTTTTCATTACGTCACTATAGGCGTTTTAAGTTTCGAAAAAAGAAATGGCTATCACATGCATACCTTGCATATTTAAGATTGTGTACTTACGCTGACCATTGATAAACAATTAAGATTATGAAAATTATTGTATGATATATAAAAATGTAAATTGGGAGGGCAATATAGGATAGTCGAGTATTATGAGATACTTAACTTTTGTGAGATATGGCGGGCATGAGGAAAGTTCTGTTTTTGAATGCCATTATTTTTTACAGGAGAATCCACAAAGTTTTTCCAAATACAGAATTAGTAGTTTTAACGCTTTATTAATTACTGTAGGCCCTACTTCACGTAGTCAAATACTTTTGAACACATCTTCATGAGCGATGACCCTCACATGAGCATAACCTTGTCTGTTCCATAAATATTTGCACGAAGAGCACAGATTAGTGTTTACTACAGCCAGAGGGATCAGTTCTTTACAGCGTCAAGCAACACCTTGTAATGGACCTGGGAGAGATCTATCACCTTCTGATGAGGCCCCAAACGCTGGGAGAAAATTATGTAAAGTCTCGGAAGAGATCTAATGGAAAGCCTCTCAGATATGCTGCCAAGATTCCGCCACGGCTTCTGGGGTGTGGGATCACCGAACGCTAATACTATGCTGAAAGGCAAATCTTAATTAGTAACATGAAGGCATACGGAAAGGAAACTTCAAAAGAGCGGATGAGTAGTATACGCCCGGCCTGTCTGAAGGCGAGCAGTACACCAAGGATGGATAAGTTTTCTTGTCCGCCTGTCGAAAGGCGTACAAGAGCAAGGTAAACGACCGCCCGGCCTGTCTGAAGGCGTGCAAGCCGTTGTTAGGATGGGTTGAAGGCTCCCTTATGCCTGTCTGAAGGCACTTGAGAACCTGGCAAAGTAGTATACGCCCGGCATGTCTGAAGGCGTGCAGTACACCAAGGATGGATAAGTACCCCTTCCCACCTGTCTGAAGGCGTGAAGAAGCAAGGATACAACTACCGCCTGTCTGAAGGCGTTTAGTTGCTTTAGGATGGGTTAATAGCTTTGGTCCGCCTGCCTGAAGGCGGTACCGCAACTAGAGAAAGGTTATATACCACTGACCACCAGTAGCAATGATTGCCCGCCTATCTGAAGGCGTGCAATGAAAAAGGACAAGGTAATTAGGTACCACAGCCCGCCTGCCTGAAGGCGTTCTGCAGTTGGAGAACAAGGTTTAAAAGAGAATTAATAATAAAGATGAATAAAACATATTGAGAATAAAGCATAAAAATGAAATGATAGGTAATTGGAATATTAATATGAAATAAAAATGCCAAAAGAGATCTTTGACATATTTATTACTCTGGCTCCCTCCGTGGAGGCAACCAGAGGTCTGCTCGGGCCGAAGCCCGAGGAAGAAGTGAGCTCTTCCTACCTACCTACCTACAAGTAACTTGCTTTGGGCCCGCAGGGCCACCGAGCAGGATTTCTGGCCATGATAGGCCACTTTCATCCTTAGAATATATTGTTATAATATTTGAGAAAGTCTGAATTAAGACTATAGAAGAATCGGTCCCGAACCCGGACGCAAAGCCCGCGCAAACCAAACAGCCAGATATCTTTTTATCTTTCTGTTGGAGTTCCCTTTTGTTTGATTGCGACCCGCCCAAAAACCGCGCAGTAGACGCCGAATTAGTGCATGTAAGAAGGCTGCAAAGAAGAATTAAAGTTATGTAATATTTGATGTGATTTATATGTTTGGGTTATTTAAGATTCTGTCATTTGTAGTCTATGTCTGTAAGATTTGTCAGATTGTAGTTGTTATGAAGGTATTGGGAGATGGTTAAACAGGCTATTTGTATATCTTCCTCTCAGTAGTCTGTTGTTACAGTTGAATTATTGAGATCAGCCATCCATGACGTTGCTTAAACGCATCCATGCTTGAGATATTTATATATTTATTTGGTGAATTAAAGTTGAGTTTCGTTCCTCCGTTCCTGTGTTGTTAGCTTATTGAGTTTGTTGTAGTTCTTGTAGAGTTATTGGATGTCTAATTATATGAATGTTCAGATTCTTAGGTAAATTAATCCAAATTTTTTCTCGTTAATTGCAATTCCATATCTTGTTTTGCATTTATCCAGGTATTCCAATATAGGAGTTATGTTAGCATCCCTATAAAGTTCATCCTTATCAGCTTTCCACTTTCTTTGTGAGACCCTTAACCAGTATCTTTCAAATCTGTCAAATTGGTTTAAGTTTATATTGGAATTGAACAGTTCAGATCCATAAGTGAGTATAGGCCTAAGAATGGTTAGATAAATTCTTCTTTTTAGTTTGAAGGATAGATTTGATAGAAGTATGAATTTAAGGGCTGAAGTGCTTTCTTTTTTCTGTCTAATATGTGTGATTTAAAGTTTAGTCTGTTGTCCATAGTGACCCCCAAATATTTGGCCAAATTGGTTGGTTTAATTTTTGTGTTATTTATGATTATTCTTTTGCCCTTTTCCTTTCTTGTGCCTCTTCCTGTTGGGTAGAAAATTATAAATTGCGTTTTGTTAGCGTTTAATTCCAACTTCCAGTCTCTGCACCACTTGATGAATGCTTTGGCAGGCCTTTACAAATTTCTTATGGCTGAGTTCGTTGATCTTGCAACAGTCCAGTAAGCTGTATCGTCAGCAAATAATCCCAATTTAGTGAATTTAACAGGTAAAATAAGTGTGTCATTGACATACAAAGAGTACAAAATAGGGCTAAGTGCTGCTCCCTGTGGGACCCCTTTGCAGATTTTTATTTTGTTGGATTGTTCCTCTCCAGATTTAATTATGGTAGTTCTGTCTGTAAGAAATTGAGTTATCTATCTTATTGTTGAAGTTGGTAAATTTAGAGAAAATAATTTATATATTAGTCCATTATGCCAAACAGTATCGAAATCTTGAAGTTAAATCCATAAATATAGCAGCAGGTCTCCAGCCTTTATTCAAGGCAATTTGAGAATCTGTCAGAATACGCATGAGCTGGTCTATTGTAGAGACTTTAGTCCGGAAGCCGGCTTGATAATCAGAGATTAGGTTAGCATCCTCCAAATACACATTCAGTTTCTTTGAGAGTATCGTCTCACATATTTTTGCTATCGTGTTGGTCAAGGTTATTGGGCGGTAATTGGCTGAAACAAATCTGCTTTTATTGTGCTTGGGAATGTAGATTGTGTAAGCTGCTTTCCATGATGAAGGAATGTAACCCGTTTTGAGAGAAGCATTAAACAATGAAGTGAGTTGTGAATGAAGTTCTTGAGGGGCTCGTTGTAGGGCGATATAAGGGATCCCAGCAGGGCCCGGAACCGTGTTTTTCTTTATTTTTTAGAATTTTAATAATCTCTTCGTTAGTGACATCGTCTAATAAAGTGTCTATATTACCTAAGTGATCATCTACTTTGTCCTGCCGTGTAATGTCCTGGAAATGATTTATGATGTCTCTAATTTTTAATGCCGTGTCCGAAACTTCTTTTTCTAGCTTTTTATTTTTGAGAGGAGGATCAATTTCCATTCTGTCTTTAAATTTAGAATAGAGGATGTCCACAAAGTCTTTATTATTTGAAACTGTTTTACCATCAAGAGTGCTGGGAAGTCTCTGTTTAGAACCTTTGCGTTTTTTGATCGAGAGAGCTTTCCAGAACTTTTTAGGATTACTTTTGTAATTATCTGCTAGTGAATTTATGAATACTTCTTTCTTCTGTTCCCTAAATTTGCCTATGGAGTATTTGATTTATTTTAACAGATTGTTGATTTGGTTTTTGATAAATTCATTGGGAGTCTTATGAAATTGTCTGTTAAGTCCTTTCTTCATTCTTATTAAGGCTATTATCTCTGCAGGAAGTCTTTCTAGACCGGGAATAATTTTTTGCTTTGGAACAAGTTCTTTCAAGGCAGATTGAACGATATTTGTTATGTTACAGCTCGCAGTTTCTATTTCCTCCGGGTTAGTGTATGATAAATTAACTTTTCCAAGATCCCTTCTAATACGTTCCTGATATTCGACCCAGTTAGTTTTGTTATAATTGTGAAAGTATCTGAATTCACTATTTCTGTTGATTTTGATGTGAAACTGTGACATGACTTCTCCATGATCGGAGGGGAGACTTCTGTCAGCTTTTTTAGAAGCTAAAATGTTAGTCAATGCAGGTGAGAGTAGTATTTTATCAGGTGAAGTTTCTACGTTGTTTTGAAATCTGGTTGGACCTAAATTGATGTTTAGCAAAGGTGATTGTAACAGAAACCGAAATAGTTATCCATCATTGGTGTCATTTCTGGGGTCCCCAAGAAGTGAATGCTGACAATTTATGTCTGCTGTGAAAACAAGATTTTTTAATTTTTGGAGATGATTCAGTAGCGGTATACTATGATTAATATCCATATTGGGAGTTGAATATAAAGTTGCTATGTATATGGGTTCATTTTTGAATGGAATAGAGATCAAAAGTGGAGTGATTTCCTTGTCCTCTCGATCCTTTCGAAATAAGCTGAATCCCTGAGCCGAAAGTTTAACATCCTTCGTTAACTTGGTTTCGTTTATGACTAATATGTCTATGTTTTCATCTATAGCAAATTGAATTACTTCCGAGAACTTCTCTCTTATTCCATTAATATTTATGAAGCATACAGTTAAATTATTTTGGACTGAGAGATTTGGTTTATTGGCCAACTTCGGATTGAATTGTGTTTGATGTAGTCTCTTTCCCGTTTCTTTTCTTTTTCTTGAAGAACTCTTCATTGCCTACGAATATATGCCCGTCTACTGACTGAATAATGTTTAGATGCTTATGCAAGTATTCTTCTGTTGGTGCTTTTATAATTGAGTTTAGTTGATGGAGTGTCTTAGAGTCTGCTGGTAGAGTGAGTGCCAGAGTCAGAATAGAAAGAACCCATTTTGATATCTTTTCTAGATTATCCTCTATTACTTTGGTAACCAATTGTTCGATTTTTTCCATAGATGGGATCTCGTCTTCCGATTGCAAACGAACTTCATTTTGATCTTTTATGGTGTTTGAGTTTTCTTTTAATGCCTCCGAATAGCCTATCTTCTTATCTGTGGAGGGAGGTGCCCTGTATATTCTATCCGGGGCGATGCTGTGACTTTCGTTTGGCCTGAGAGGACAGCCAGACGATGCAGTACGGTGACCAATCTTTTTGCAAGTAGCACAAAAGTTTTTGTTTGGCAATATATTACAGGTATAGCTGAGGTGCTCTTTTCCGCATTTGTAACAGTATGGTATCCTAGACCATAGTTTATTAATATGGTATGAGTAGCAAGTCCGACAAGGGAGAGGTCTGCCAGAATTCCTAGACTCTTCCACCCGATATCTACAGTATCCTACGTAGATGCCATTTGTAATTAGACTGCTGACTAGATGTGGGTCTTTAGTGAAAATACGAACTAGTGGCAAGGGACCCCTATTGCTTTTAATTCTTACGGCGTTGGTAATTAGTGTATAGTTTTGTTTGAGTGAATTCATAAGTTTCTTTGTATCAACCTCAGTTGGAAAATCCCTAATTACACACGTAAAAGTAGTGGTGGATGTGGGCTTTTGTGGAATCTTTCTTTTTTCTTCTGACACTGTCATTCCAGCTCTTGGTTCAAAATCCTTCTCGTTAAACTTCCCTAAAAGTCTATTTTGATTCTCTTTGTCTTTGAATTGAAGTCTGTATCCGTTTAAGCGAATTGTCTGGTGAATCTTGACTTCCAGATTGGGCAATCTATTGCTAATAACTCTATCAAAAGTAGCCTAATTGAGTTTATAAAATCGTTCTTTACATTTTTTATGACTACAGTGTAATTAACTTCTTCTGTATATTTAGGATTCGAAATTTGAGTATTTGGTGATGAACCCTGACTAACAGGTGTCTCATTGGTTTGGCTTGAATCCCTGTCCTTGGTTTTGGATGAAGAATCTGAGCTAGTTTTAGAAATTTCCCCTGAATCAGAGATGTTCCTCGAGTTAGTGAGAATCTTCGCGCCTTTTTCATTTTCTGCTGTATTTGTTACATTCTCTGTGATTGAACTGGGTGTATTTTTATTTTTGTTTGGAAAGTTCACACCTGCTTCATTAATGTTCAGTATATTCTGTGTGTTTTGAATATTATCTGTTCCCCGGGATACACTACTTATATACCTTCAATTTAGTGACGTCACAGCGTCACGTGACAATATTTCAAATCTTTACATACACACACACATATATTTTACATTTCAAAGTTTAATTCTTGCTTTCCAAATGATATAGGTCTACATACCCACACATGTTGAATTTCTTTATATTTTAAATAAACGCGGAATTAACAATTTTCCAAGTTCATAGCGATATCTTTTAATGTCTTAAGTGTGTATCACAAGGGTGTTGAAAGAGATCTGATAGATATTGAAGACTAGTTTTCATTACTGCCTGATGAACTTGATATCCAATGTGAAGCACTCTTCTTGTTTTCAAATCTAGTTAGTTCAATTTTAGTCTGTGTGGTGTTACATGGTTACATGGTGTTACATACACCCTTGTGATACACACAATTTAATTTACTTGTTTAAAAGTTCTTATTACTGAATAAAATTAATATTTTAATTTATTTCTTGAGTTCATAGCGTTTATATGATTGGCCGAAAGGGTAATTTAATATAGGGTAATTCACGGGAAGAAAAACACTGAATTTTCATGGAACGTTAAGGACGTTACAACCTGGAATGGTTGATCTCAGTGACAGATGAGATAGCTGTCATGAATTTTTCCATTCCCAAATGTCTGGTGATGGAGGTTTTATGTCTTTTTCTAGACAATGCTTACACTTTAGAGCTTGTAGAATATATCACTTCACTCTATGACGTAGTGCATATTCATTGGGCGATATATAGTTTATATCTCTATTCTTCTTGATAATCAGAAAACGCCTACCGTCATTGACAATGTTGAAATGTGATGTTATATCGTATAAAAGAACAACAAATCATTGAACTGTGAACATAAGAGACTTATTGTCTGGAGATTTGCGTGCTAATAACTGTTCAAAAGCACTGCTGATAGTAGGAAAGGCTAGCCATACTTTCCAAATTCCTGTTTTATCTATACAATTGAATGCGGAAGAAGTAGTGAGTGAATGAAAGATAGGCAGATTGCTACGTATTTCAGGTGACAGATGGGAGCATAGGCCATGAACAAAATCAATGTTTGGAGTTTGCCACTATCAAAATTAATCCGAAGTTGTTCTGTTTTTCTATTGCTAAAAAGATAGATACTGCCACCACGAGGACATCTGAATGCACAATACGTATACTGATGTAGTCATGACCATTATCAGCTGCATACTTCAAGTGAAGTAAAAGAGGACCATCTGGTTCTTCATGCCATGAGGGTGAAATTGCGCTTACGTCTTACCATCCAAGATGAAATAATTTATCAGATCGGCTACAGCGCGTACAAAATTCGTGCATACGGTACGTTGTCGGGGCGAGGAAATATGACCATGTAACACCACACAGACTAAAATTGAACTAACTAGATTTGAAAACAAGAAGAGTGCTTCACATTGCATATCAAGTTCATCAGGCAGTAATGAAAACTAGTCTTCAATATCTATCAGATCTCTTTCAACACCCTTGTGATACACACTTAAGCAGACGATTTGATAACCTTTTAGTTATACCGAGACTCAGAACATGCCAGTACAGCAAGGCTTTTGCTGCAACTGGAACACGGTTGTGGAATTCGTTGCCTTCAGAGCTCACGAAAATGCAATCAAGCGTGATATTTAAAAGGAAATACAGTAACATGTATTAATTAATATATATATATTAATATATATATATATATATATATATATATATAGCAGCAGCTCTCACACGATACTGTGTGCACAGGCGTGTGAGTAAATCAATTAATTGATAACTGATAGAAATGTACTATTGTTTGTTATTGTTGTTGTTGTTGTTGATGATGTGGTATATAACGGTAGTATATATATTTCAAACCTAGATTAAGTGTTTATGTATGTATATGTGTGCGTGCGTGCCTGCATGTGTTAGTGGAATAAAATTTAGTTAATGTTTATTTTCTGTATCTTAGTTGTACGTGTATTGATCTATAATGATAAATGCTTAATCATGTTACTGGTAATGTGGAAGAGAAGGCTACATAGCCTTTAAATTGTGTTGCCAAGGAGTGAAAGTACTTGTGTCCCGGAAGAACGATCAAGGTCCATTTTTGAAAGTTGTGAGAAAAAACGCATTTTAAAGCATAAACACTTGAACTTAAAGTTATTTTCTTGCTCTAGGCATGTCTTCGACCTCAAGCAAAGATGCCCAAAGCAAAAATAACTTCAGATTCAAGCGTATACACTTAAAATGCTGTTTTTTTTTCTTCACAGATTTCAAAAATTGACCTTGATCGTTCTTACCTTCATTTAAATACGTGACTTCTTTACTAAAAACGGCCAGCTCCACAAGCGCTTAATTTCAAACACGGCCAGGTTCGATGTAGCCAATCATAGCACAGTATTCAGCCAATCACGCTGAATCACAAGAAAACGAAGAAGAGGATTTAATTTAATTTAATTTAATTTCCTTTATTTCAGCAGGCGAGGTTCAGCTAATAGCTGTTCTTCCACCTAGCCCTTGTCAGATCATACAAATGAAAATACACAAACAATAATTGAAAAAAAGCAAGCACAAATACATAATAGAAAAAAAAACGAATTAAAAAAACGTACATGAAAAGAGCCTTAAAACAAAATAAAAACATATAAAAGTTAAATATACA
>JAGDQP010075737.1:0-10130 GCA_022664845.1 Lepisma saccharinum
ACAACACCAACATTGGCTAACATTACATGAGCCAAAAGCCACAACCAGGATCTGCTCAACGTGTGTTCTCCGTACAACACCAGCATTCACATAGCCTGCTGAACACCACGTTCAGTATTCAGATTCGACCACACAACCTAAAGCTATTCAGTGTTCCTCAACGGAAGCAACAATTGTTCAAAACTTCACATCTCAATACAAACTATGATACTCATTCCAGTTTTGTAAGGAAATTTAAATGTTCAAACCCCGATTTAAAAAATGAAAAATAGATACAAACTTTAGTCTGCAGTATTACTGAAGCAATCATAACAAAGCAAATTCACGCAAATATTAAACATATCAAAGTGTTAATCCAGTTCTACTATTTTACACAAACTATATGTGCAACTTCGTGTGATTCAACTCACTACGACCGACGAAAATGACTTTTAAGACAACGGCATTGCGAACATAGTGCATTATAAAACACGAACAATACAGAGTAGCCAAAAAGTCACTTTGAACGTGCATTTATTTCATTCTAACTTTAATAACACTTCCAATTACCAAAAGGTCCGTATGTGCACCACCATTAGCCCTGCATAGCTTGATAAGCCTCCATGTCCTCCTACTCATCCGCTTTAGCAGCTGCGGTGTCACATGCTGGAAGGCTTTAAGCACACTTGCCCGCAAAGCATCATTGTCCACGTACCGCTTCTTCCTGACGACGATTTGGTGATTCCCACAAAAAATTCACTTCCTAGCAGGAATGGTGGGGAAGGCCTCACACAAGTACCTGCATGCTTCTTGCTGGCGCTTTAAGTCAACGTCCGCGTCCATTTATGGCCATTGGCCAGAATGCTAGCAGACATAAGTCAACTTTCATTTAGATTTTCATTGTGCTCCTTTTAATTCCAAGTTCTGCAGCACGCTTTCTGGTCGAATTGCAGGGTGAACACATCACTTACGAACTAACTTCATAACATATTTCCCTTCGGATTGATGGGCGACCAGAGCAAGAGCATCGAAAACACTTCCCAAGCGAAAAGCTTTCTTCCCCCACGTGGTCAAAGCTTGACGACTTGGTGGCTCCTTGCCAAACCGTTCACGAAACCTATCCATCACCTGTATCTTATTTTCGTTGTTGTGCTTTCGTTCATGAACCACACACTTGTTACTAAGCGTTCTTCCAAAGTGAAGTCGCTGGTATCTGCCATTGTTCTCCACCAAACACAGAAAGGCAAGAAAAAGAACTGGTTAACGCACAGACTTCAATCTCCCACCGAGCAGACACGTGGTTGTTAAGCGGAAATCACGTTGCAATTCACGCGAGGAGCGCCGTTGTCATGTCATTGATCAAGATGGGAGGTTCAAATCTTAAATATCTTGCCAACTTACACTTTTATACGCATTTAGTTCAGGTGAAAAAGGACTTTCTGGCCACCTGTAGAAATAACTACCAGTGTACAGTCACTTCGCTCCAGTGACTTCTGTTCTTAACTATGATTATAACAGTGTTGCCCCAGTGTAACTTTGAAACTCAAAGACAAACATTTGCAAGAACCTTCAGCGTTCCAGAGCAGGAGTTGTGTCATACAATTTCATCTGCACAGGTACTACTATATCCGGAAATAACTGCAACATCAGTGAACTTTTCATGAACATAGTGTCCATTTACGTATTTTGGTACCTAGTTACAAGTGTTAACACCGCTATTCATTGGGTAAAGTAAAAACTCAACAGAACAATCGATTATACGCCACATGTTAACCACCATAGCGAGAATACTTAGCACAACTTAGCTTAGCGTTGTTCTTTCGTTTTACTCCCACAGTCATTGACCAGTGATGATGCGCGAATTAAAAGATAAACATTTCAGCTAAAAAGCAACACCTTGTGTTCGACCTACAATAAAATGCCTTGAACGATACTAATCCTTTTTAATGAAAAAAAAGTAACATAGTGAACAAAAATTGTTAAGACATTGAAGTGAATTGGTAACTTTGGTAAATGTTCTTCCGTTTCCCATCCATTGTATTCAGAGGGAAAAATAATATAATCAATAACCAATTAAATAACAAAAATTGTAATATAAAATAGGGACAAAACATTGCAAAATGCCCTTGTATGTAGACAGTATGTAGACAACAAGCTTTTCTATGTTTTCTTTTGTTAATTTTAATCATTAAACGTAATATCGATATCTCACTATATATATAGCCTGTTAATAACAATTTCTCTTTGTATACAGGATCAGTACAGAAACTCCTTACGGAGTAAAGGGAAGAATGACGCTAGAATTCTACTCACAAAAGAAGTGGTATCCATTTTTCGAGCGACTTTGTTTGTATCACTATGGTGGAAGTTTTTCCTTTGTAATACAATTAAGAAGCTTAGTATCCTCCCTTCCGTCATAGTAACACGAACAAAGTAACTCGCAAAATGGATATCACTTATTTTGTGAGCAGAATTCTTGCGCCACCTTTCTCTTCACTTCGTAAAGAGTTTTATACTGATATCACTTATTTTGTAAGGATGCCTATTAAATAAAAATGCATAGTCTTCATACAAAAGGTCGATTTTGGACCATGTTAGGCTCTGTATCTCGAAAACGGTAACTCCTATTAAAAAATAAGCATCAATTTTCCTTTACGAGCCTCGCACTTGACCCTCAAATCCCCCTGGTACCAACCATTTTGGGCTAAAACAAAAAGACAGACAGAATGACAGAGGTCCTTGTGTATCATTTTTGAAAATTCTATAATTGGGCTTAAAAAAGTCATAACTGTAGAACTCCTTCGCCGATTTTGATGTCTCATACACCGTTTGAAAGATATTGAAGCTTTGATTACGATTCCGCAAATTTCGTTCGACTACACGGTCTGAGGTCAGTGCTACCACCAGAAATGTGAAAGTCTTATTATCTTTTCGAACCTTCCTAGGGGGTCCCAAGGAGGTCCTACCGAAACATTTTTTCTTGTGTTTCTTAGTATGGAAAAGAGCTTTGAAATGAACGTTCAAGCATCAAAATGGGGCTTATAGTTCCCTGGATCCAGTATTAGCTGTATATGTGTGAGTGCCGCTAAGAGACTCGTTTCTTAGCGTCACTCGAAGAACTACCGTTCTTCATGATGTTACAATACCATGGCTCTTGATCGCATTTCACCTCACTAGTTTTGCCCAAATCTAGACATAAGTTTCTCGTGATCTTTGAATGTTTCTTGCCATGAACAGATACAGGAGACTTCTTCTCCTTTTGGTTTAAGACTTTGTATGGCTCTGTACGTCTGTCACTCTGTCGAAGGGCGGTGGTGAAGCTGTCGTTGGAAAGGTCTCAGCGAGATTATTTCAAACCTACATCATTCATCCAGATCGCAGGGGCGGATCCCAGCTTCCGAGGGAAGGATTTTTAGATTAGGAACTACTAGAGCTGTGAAGAAATTTGAGGTGTCATTGCAAAGGTCTCTACGAGATTAGTTCGAACCAGTATAGATAATTCAGAATACGTATATACGGGAGCACCGAAATATGAGGGGGACTTTTGAACTTAGGAACTTCTAGGGCTAGGAAGGTGGTTGGGATGTCGTTGGAAAGATCTCGCCAAGACTAGTTGAAACCCGTATAGATCATACACATTGCAATGACAGTTCTGGAGATGATGAGGCAATTTATAACTTAAAAACTACTAGGACTAAGAAGGTGATCAAGCTGTTGTTTCAAAGGTCTCTCCATAGTGTTTCCAACGAAATATTGATCAACCAAATAGGATGCTTTCTGCTGAAGCCTGCTGTAGTATATATGCACACTCACAGTCCCCGGTCAGAACTAGGCTCCGCCCAGTGATTCCGCCAAACCTAGCTATGGAGATGTCACCCCCAAATCCTCGACAGCACCCCCAACTTAAAAATTTTATGGTCAGTAAATGATAGAAACCGTGCAAAACTCCACTTACATCCTTTCAATTTTAACTTTATCACCCCCCCTCCCCAAACTGAAAATTCTGGTATAATATCTAAACCCTCACTTGTTTTTCAAAGCGTGGGCACCTTTCTGTTCATGTTGTGAAGTAGGAAATTTTAGAAAGAAGTATTCATATATATACATACATATAGGGAATCTTGGTACTTCTTTAAAACTAAAAGATAAACTTGCAGGAAAAATAAATAAAAAGAAGGAAAATACGGTAACAACGTGTCACGAATAGTAGGGAGAAGTGTCCTCCTTAGACATCTGTTGCAATATAAAAAGTAATTTTCTTTTGCTCTAGTCTCAAGATGATAGATATGTAACTTGGATTCGTTTGCTTACAGTTTCCATGACATCCCAATTCCCAACAAAATGGATCGAAGTGAAAACATTCCTTGACAGATGTCAGTGCTTGAAACACAGCTTATGTTTAAGTTACTTCTGCCTCTAAATTTGTTGTTAGATCACAGAGAAGGATCAAGTACCAATTGTGCCAGACCCCATAAATTAAGAGGGCATTAGCACCCACCTTCACAAAACAATCCTTCAATATTCAGAAAATCGTTTAGAAACTACAGAAACCTCAATAGACCGTACTTTGGCGCATTTTGACCCTATTGCAACCAAAATTGGAAATACTAGTGGGTATAAGGGGAATATGTACGTTGTTTTTTACGTAATCTTATTGATTAATTATCCAATTCATTCCTTTCTGTTTAGATAGGGTTGGCAGAAGTTCCAGTTTTCAGCGAAAGAATTAACTATCCCGAAAAAAGCTTTCGGAACGCCTGTTTATGCCGGTTTTTGTTTTTTGTGACTAAATTCATCCTTAACTGTTCCTGAGCGTAATGCTAAAACGTTGAAAGGATGTTTTCCATTATGAATGAGCAATGGACAGAGAAATGAAATCACCTGTACGGGTCAAGAATTGCAGGAATTATTGAATTTATGTCGAATGATTTTTTAGAGTTCTATGATTATTATAAAGCCTGTGGCAATATGAGATTATGGTTAATATGATAGGTTTCTTTAGGTTATGAATTTCATTATATCCATAGGTAATATATGATGTAACGTTATTTCGTTCAATATGCTATTTGAATAGGGTAAATGTCCCTGAAATTGTCACTCCCAATATATATATATATAAATTAAGCTCGAAAATAATTTTGCAAAACTGATATTGTTTCGAACACGTTGATTTTCTCTTTGATGACTTCTGGACCTGAAACACATTATTTTTGTTATGATCGTGGTTAAGGAGATAATTTCAAGAAGGCTTCGTTAAGTTACAAATTTAACCTATCAAAATCTAAAGAGATAAGCTAAGGAATGTACTTTCATATTTTTTTCTACTTATTAATTGCTATACTATAATTATTGTAGTTTTCCGTCTAGAAGGATGTTTAGAGACACCTTAACGTGTATCATTATGTAAAGTATGCAAACTAGTTATTGCCATTAACTGGCCATTTTTCCACAGTGCCCATTTAATTGGTAAGGGGCAAATAATTAGCATTTTTTAAAATAAAATTTTCATAAACTAATAAGGGCCTAGCCATTCTAACCTTTAAGACAAAAAATATGATCGCTTTTATTTTCAGGTAGTACGTTGCTTCACAGGAATAAATATTTGGTAGGGGTACCAACTAATGGTACAAATCTTCAGGTTTGGAAAACATATAGTGAACGTAGGTGCCAATGACTGGGCATGAAGGGGCCAATAGGGTGCAATAATTTTCAGGTTGCAAGAAATGTTGCTGTTTTGAATAAAAATAAATTAACAAGAAAATATGAATTAAGGAGTCTTGGCTTCGATTCCAGGCGCTGACAAGGATTCTTTCCAAGACGTGTGGGTTTGGAACGGTGTCCACACAGCATCTTGATACAATTGGGGAGCTGCTATGAATAGAAAATAGTGGCAGTTCCAGTGAGAGCTTAGGCTCTCCTCTCCCATCACGTTTGGTCAGCGTGCGAGCAGTAGACCAACTCCTCCCTTCGGGAAGATGCCTTATCCAGTAGTGGAAGGTTATAAGTTAATTAGAGTTTTCTCTTAGCCGTGAATAGAAAAATTAAGCAGTAATACCGGTAGATCTGCACTTCAAATTCCGCAAACCACAGCAATGGCGGTTCGTGCCTAAGGTAATAGGTGAAGTGCTACAAAACCGTCAACTTCCATGATCTCTTCTGAGTAACTGAATATCCAGGTTTAACCGGTTTATACATAATAACTACTCAACGTTGAAACCCCTTTTGATGGATTGGATCCCTTTAGCATCAATGCTAAGTTTTTCTGAATTCATATCTTCAAAGCTCATACGTTCCTGGCTATCTGCTTCTCTTTGACATGAGGAAACCAATATATTTCTATACTAAATACATAAACTCACACAGCCGATGGTGTAGTGGAGCAAAAATATAGTACCGGGGCCCTTGATTGGCAAATAGTTTTTAAGAGTTTGAGTATGGCAAGTACCGTGTACATAAATGTATATCTACCTTTGCAGTAAAGGAATGATGTCACTCCGGCCATAATAATCAATCGCACTTGCCAGCACACCCCAGCCAAGTCAAATTTTATTATATTGACCAAACATCTGCCGAAACTTTTTAAATAGTTATGGCTTTCAGTGGAACGGACAGTAATTACCTCTGTAGCGTAAGGTTACTAGACGTCCCAATTTAGTCTCTTGCAAATATAAAATTGCCTAATCGATATCTTTTACGTTTAAAAAATGCTTAAACAATTTAAATAACACCAAGTTACACGGCGCTTTCTGACTTCTAAGAAAAATGTACCGGGGTATTTCTTTCCTCTAGGTGCAACTGTCTCCAGTACACCCACGCAGACAACCCTTTCTTTCCCTTTCAAACAATGAAACTTCGCACATTCATTTAATCCTTCTTATTACAAATTTATAATCTTGCGTCAAGTTCTCACATCCTATATCATGCAATTATATGTTTTACCTTACAAAGAAATTGAGATTCTGTTGTATACCTTAAGACTTAAATCAGTACCAAACATGAGGAATTTCATATCTACCATACCACGTTTTCCCCTACCGCGTTTGGTCCCTTTCATTTTTACTCATTTCCGCACCACTCATGAGGTAGAGTGAACTTGTTTTTTTAACGTTGTGTCCCCAGGAGGCCTACTCCACAACTACAGAATTGAAATTCCTTGTCTCCATTAACGTTTCTCTGAACTAATAGTATGCGTTTACGAATCACAAATTAGCTAATGATTTCAATTTGATATTTTATTGCATCTTTTTGTTATGTCTTATAGATTAAATTTATTCTTCGATCCTTAAGAGCTGCAAATTTGTCCACAATATCTGAGTAAAACGGTAGTTTTCCCGTTATATCCCGTAGCAATTCTTTCTGAATGGAAATTTTTGACAAAGAAGAAAGTCTATCTTGAGACATCCAACTTCTCAAGTACCGTATGTTTTTATTATTTTCAAGCACGAGAAAGTTCTTTCCACTGATACACTGGTAGAGGGTATTGTCATGATTAGACAGAAGAGTTTATATGCTTCTTCAAATACATCTTTATGGATGTTATTTTTTTGAAGAAGCTGAATTAAATTTTCAACTGGTTCATTATAGTATTTCGGATCGCGGTACAAAAAATCAAATTCTGTTCTTAAACGCTCTTGCCTCTTAAAAACATTTGGGTAACGTTCTTATAATGATGTAAGTGCATCAGAAGGAAACTGTGTGCAATACTCTTCAAATTTCGATGCATCTGCTAGACATAAAAATTTAAGGTTGTCAGCATCTTGAAATCTAACACGCATCTGCATCACAATATTTTCTAGGATTTCAAAAAGTAGAATCTTGTAGTTCTGCTTGATTTCTCCTACACATACATTGCACTGTCTTTTCAAAGGCAACTCTGCCCTGTCTCTGGCTGATTGTAACATTTTTAAAAAATACGAGTTACTTCTGTTGCTTTCAATCATCTGTGGTTCTCTTGGTCATCGCAATGCAGAAGTTCATGTCGAGTGATTTATTTTGAAGGACGTCAAAGAGTACTCCAGTTATTTGAAAAATGTCATAGACAATCAAGGACAAGAAGGAAAACTCAAAATTATTCATGCCATTCAGATATCCTCTTGCAAGATGAATGGAAGTTTTGTCTGATTCAATATAGTCTCTAATGCTCTTGAACATGGCTTTTAAACCGTCCCACTCTTCAACGATGACAGCTAGATGTTTACCATTTGAATTCCAACGCACATCTGTTACAGTTGGTATACGTCTTCCAGCAACAGTATACATTACTTACGTTCGTTTGATGGAATGGTGGAAAAACGAAGATATTCCACTGATATTTGCAAAAAAGATGCGACATCTGGAAATTCGTTTGAAGTCTGTTGTAATACTAAATTGAGACGATGCGCTAGACAGTGAACGAAAACTGCTTGAGGAGCCATATCTTTCACTCTTGTCTGTAATCCGTTTAGATGCCCAGACATCACCATCGTAATACTGACCAACAAGTTTTGACTTGTAATTGAACTCCCCTAAAACATTGTCGATTAGAATAAACAATGCGTCTGCTGTCCGATCAGAACTGACATTATAGAAGAATAAGAATCGTTCTACTAATACAGGTTGGATTAACGAACCTGACTACTACGGAGCATTGCGAAGTTTGGTTAATATCGATTGTGTCATCAATCTGTACCGAAAAAAGTCATTACCAGTTATTTCATTCTTAACATAATCCTGCATATAATCTGAAATACACTCTGTAAGCTCATTCTGGATTATCTTCGATTCTCTACTGAAAACATTTCTTATCTTTTCATAATGATTTTGAATTTCTAAAGAACCCGAAATAATTAATGACAGCAGTTCTCTATAATTTCCACAATTTAGTGAAGAAATACTTTCATCGTGCCCACAAAATGCCAATTCTTGTTTTCTTAAGTAGCACAGCATCATTAACTGTCTCCATGAACAGTCTATTCAATCGAACACTTTCATTGAACTGTGTTATATGTAATCGAGAATTTTCTTTAGAGCATCAGCTATTGTACTTTGTTCTTTTTTAAATGTTTAAGTTGTAAAGTACATTTAAGATGCTCAGCAGAATCGGCATGTTTATGAAGAGATCCGTTCACATTTAGAAAGTCAGAAAAATCACTTGAATTCCACGTATGTTTCTTCGTACCAGACATGCGTGTACGTATCGCGTAAAAAATACATAACTATAGATTGGAATAATGTACATATGAACCTGGGAGATAAAGGGGATACGAATAATGAAGAGAAACTACCGTACAACAAATCTATCTACGTTGAATGAAGTTGTTCGGATTCAACTTTACCAAACTCTGTAGGTCCTGTCCCTAGAAGCCCAACATCTCGTTTAGGAAATTAAAAAGAACAAGTATACACGATAAATCTGAACTTACAAACAACAATAGCGAAACAAAAAATATTTCCAAATAAAAAATGTATCAAAATATTTACAAGAAACCACATTTCACCATTCTCGTTTAATCTTTTCTTTTATGTGTTTGTGTGTGTGTTTGTGTGTGTGTGTGTATTTATGTGTGTGTGTAAAAGATGACGCACCATGAAGACAACAGTCAATAGTTGATTATTCTTAAGATGAACAATAACATCATATTCCCCAGTATTACTAATACGGCCTTCATAGTTCTTTTTCTGGCACTCTAACAGGACCTTCGTCTGTGTAACTAATTGTTCTTAGCAAGTATCGTTCCAGCAACTCATCGGTGCTGAGCAGTTACGCCAGGCTCGCGCACGCGAGCTATACGCTTTATGCGTGTGCTATACGCTATACGCTTTCCACCCTTCAAATATGTGTGGTTTATCAGGTAAATAAACGAGTAGTTAGAACCGACTAAGGGGTTTTTACGGAACATACAGAAATTTTCAAGGAAACTCTTCTCGCGCTATCCTGTTTCCTTGTTTCACCTTCTTTCTTCTCTTATACATTAAACAATACGCGGTAAATGCCTTCGTCAAGATAGAAACCGTAGCATCCACACCCGCGACAGATGTTTCAGTTGCGTGAATGCGGAGATAACTAGTAGAAGTTGGGGAGCGGCCACTCATCTGGGCGGGATCGGCTGCGGGCAATGATTTTCCAAAATCTGTTTCTGTTTCTGTAAATTTAGTTCTGCGGTAACTCCTGA